>VDFB02034610.1:0-27974 GCA_007258455.2 Sequoia sempervirens
TATTTTTTCCATCTTGCAACTACTTCTTAGAACCCAATGTGTTTCCCATCATGCAACTAATATGTACATTTTGTATTCAAAACATATGAATATATATTCAAATGGAGTGTTTTGCTAAAAGTAAGGGTTTTTTTTTAAATACGAAGGTGAAGTTGAAAATAGTGTTTCATTACAATATGCATAAAAGAAAGCGCTCATTGAACAAGACATGAGAAGTGAGTCACAAGCCATTGTGTTTTCCATCTTGCAACTACTTCTCAGAACCCAGTGTGTTTCCCATCGTGCAACTAATATGTGCATTTTGTGTTTGAAACATGTATGAACATATATTCGAATGGAGTGTTCTGTTGAAAGTAAGGATTGTTAAAAAATACGAAGCTCAACTTAAATACATTGTTTTGTTACAGTCTGCATAACAGAAAGTGCTAGTTGCCTATGCTTACATGAATTTGTAAGTTTGACATAAATAATAAGACTTGAGGTGGCATTTCCTACCATTATTTGATGGCATTGACATTGTTTATAATGAAATTTTACATGAAATATGCAAGAACATTGTATTACATTTTTTTAAATTAAGAGGAGTAAATGTTTTTGACCTGGAGCTATGAACTAGTGAGGTCACAAATGGGGGACCTCATCCCCTAAACCCCAAAGGGATTGGAGCCTTCATGGAAAGATTAACAATACAACTTAACAATCACACAATGCCACTATTGGCAGAAGACCGTAGTCTTCAAACATACCAAAGTACTGTAATTCCAGAGAATAATTGATCAATAATTACATGATCAAAGATAATGTAATTCCACACCATAATTGTTCAATAATTACATGATCAAAGATAACATAATTCCACACCATAATTGTTCAATAATTATGTGATCAAAGATCAAATGGAAAATGAGTATTGTCAGCCTCTGTCATCCTCTCCTATAGTTCCTTTTATGTGCAATTGAGGAGACGGTCAGATAAAATCTTATAGGCTTCTTTAAGTCCTTGGCAGTGATGGTGGGATGATTCCACTTGCACGAGGGTTTGGGGAAGCCTCTACTTCAACCATTGCACTTTCAACACCTTCAACTTGTAAGAAACCCATGAATACAAATGACTACATTCAAAAATTAACATATGGATATAAGGAAAATACAACATTAGATCTAAGCGCAGAGAAAGAGAATTAGTAGGGGGAGAGATGAAATTCTTATTTGAAAACACAGAAATTTTTTGTAACACATTTATAGGAGCCTCTGGAGGAGAAATACAATTCAAAATCAGACAGAACAAGAAATGTCCATAATAATCGAGGCCTAATTTTTTCGCTTCTTTCATAGAAGTTGAAGGAAATTGAGAAATTGAGCAGGCTAGTGTCAAGAATCAATAAAATCATGCCTCAATCTCATTAACATTTCTTCACACTCGCCACTTCCTTGTTCATCCTTGCCCTACAATGTGAAGAATGTTAACCTCACATCAAATTCAAATGCATGCAACAAATTCATTCAAATTATGAAAATACATGTTCAAAAGCAGATTTCAAAATTACCCTTTCTTCCACTTTATTCCTTTGAAAGAACCAGGGACAATGTGTTTTCCAATATATTGTCAAAATTAGCATATTCGTAACAGAAATGAAATTTTCTAAATAAAATCACAAAGACACTCTAAAATCAGAGCAAAAAGCAACTGGAACGACACATATTACAGCCAACCACAAATGCATACTTTAAAAGGGAAAGTGCATGATCTCCTTCGCAGGAACCCTTTCTTCTTGCTGCCCTGTCGAGGAACATTTTCTTGTCCCAAATGGACACTGACTTGCTCGTTCCCACCATTTCCTTGTCCCTCCTTTCCCTCTAATGCTAGGAATGTAAACATCACATAAAATTCAAATACATGCAGCCAATTCATTGAAAATATCAAAATACACATTAAAAAGCATATTTCAATATTACCCTTTCTCTTGCTTTCTTCGACTTTCCCCTTCGAAGTATGCATCCGTGGTTGCCTGTAATATGTAAAAAAGTTACAAGTGTTACGAGACAATTAAAGTTCCAAAATTTATTGTACCATCTCCTGTAAGCAAGCATATAGTTTTTGAATCATAAGAAACAAAATTTTAAGGTGGACTTCCTTACATTTTTGGTGGGTAGGAAACAAAAACTTTTGACAAGCAAATAACTGATAGGAGACAGTGTGTTTTCCAACACTGCAAATAATGTGAGAATTTTTTTTCTTCTTGCAATCAGATGAAAATAGTGAAATTCCATTTTTATTGTTACAAATAGCATTTAATACTACTATTCATTTGAAAGTATCCATGATGAGAAAAATAGTCAACCTTAAACGATTTAAATGTCAACCTTTTTCTTTCATTTATAAGCAAGCTACCATAAACAATAAGACTTCAGGTGGCATTGCCTTTCGGTATATTTCATATAACATAAATAGAATACACATTATAAACACACAACCAAATGATTATTGTCATAGTATGCATAACAAAAAGTAGTCATTGAACAAGAATTGAGAAGTGAGTCACAACCCTCTGTGTTTTCCATCCTACAACTGTTATGTGCATTTTGTGTTCCAAACATATGAACATATATTGAAATAGAATGTTTGTTGAAAGTAAGGGTTGTCATAAAATATGAAGGTGAACTTCAAAACATTGTTTTGTTACAGTTTGCATAATAGAAAGTGCTCATTGAACAAGAATTCAGAAGTGAGTCACAACCTTGTGTGTTTTCCATCCTACAACTCTTATGTGCATTTTCTATTCCAAACCTATGACAATATTGAAATGGAATGTTTGTTGAAAGTAAGGGTTGCTGAAAACATTCAAACTGTCAATATAATTGTCGGTGGGGGATACATAAGAGTATCCAAAATCAACAGAGGCATGTCACCAACCAATTGGGTTCTCATAGTGTAAGTAACCAAAATGTTTTCATTAGATTCATACTGTCTATGTGTAATTGCAGGTTCAAAAACATTGGGTATTATGAACCCTACAACCCAAATACTATTTTCAAACCCTTTATAAGTAACAACCCAATTGGTTACTCACCCCTCAGGTGAATTTGGATAGTCTTATATATCCCCAACCTATAACTCCCTCAACTCCCTTTAGAATGAGAAAACCTAGAACACAAAGTGTTTTCCAAGAACAATACTCGTTACAATCTAAAATGCATGTCTTAATCAAATCAACACCCTTCCCTCCCATAGTGAACAAATAGCTTCTTACACAAGGCAAAAAAATGTTGGCACAATTTGATGCAAGAGGATACCTCCTCGCTTTCTTGGCCATGACGTTTCCTCCCATCTTTCAGTTTCATCACTTTTATCATTCACCTTAGCGAGCCCCGCACAATGTCATCTCCTCTTGTTATTTATATTTTTATGCTTTTTTGTATGTACATAGGTCTATTTTGTCGGGAGATTAGCTGTGTCCATATAGGGTTTTCCAACATTGTGTGGGTTGAAGGTTTCATAAATCATGCTTTCACATCCCACTGTGTTTTCCAACCTACAATCATACAAAGTTTTAATCATTGTTGGAAAACACCGGGTTTTAAAAAATGGTGCCTTTCATTGCATTCCTATGGTCTAAATAAATAAAAAAAATTGAGATGAATATTGATACTGTTGTGTAAAATTCCAGGTTGCAAATCACTGGTTTTTCAAAATTTGCAACCCACACAATGTTTTAAAACCATTTACAAGTGACAACCCAATTGGTTACAAACCCCTCACATCAATTCCATTGGTTTTTCATCTCCCCCAACTGCTCTCCAACCTTTCACTTTCAACCTACAAAATGAGAAGACCCACAACACAGTGTGTTTTCCAATAACAATACTTCTTACATATTAACTGTGACGTTTCCTTCTGTTGCTGGTTCTGTCACTTCTATCATCCATCTGGCGGGCCCTGCACTATGCCATCTCTTCATGTTATGTATGTTACAATGTATGCCATTATGTATGTTTTCATGCATTTTTGTGTGTACATAGGTGCTTTTTCTCTAGGAGTTGGAGAAAGCTATTAGGGAGAAAGCTAACTCCTAGACAAAATGCACCTTATGTTATATATGTATATAACATAATATCATACCCCCACATCCCCCATCCCACACGGTGGAAAAAAATACACTGCCAGAAAGAAAAAAAGACTTGACAGATCAGTAGCCCTGTGCCATCACATGTCGGATGCCAGAAAAGGACGTGTGGCCCCGACAGGAAAGTCATGAAACCCTATCTATTTTCCACATTTTATTTTGTTTTGGTCCACCATTTTCTTCATTTCATTTTGTAGTTTTTTGGGAAGGGAGGTGTGAGCAGTGAAATGCGTTACAGGAGGCCATGAGGAGGGAGGTGTGAGCATTGAAATGGAGTTACAGGCAGCCAAAAAAATGCGAACATTGAAGTGGAGTTGCAGGCGAGAGGCGATCAAACCAATGCAAACTTTGAAATGGAGTTGCAAGTGTGTTTATGTTGTTTTTTTATGTAGATAGCTACATTTTTTCTATGTTTTCTGAAAAGCATTCAATGACTATTGGTTAAAGAAAAATGGTTTTCATTGATGGCAAAATAAAATGATTTGTTTGCATGTATGGTTTTCATATGAAATACATAGCTGTTTTTGTTTATGCAGAATGAAAAAATTCAACTGGATATTCTTTGCATTCGCCATAGTAAGCATCTCATCTATAAAAATATCATAACTTCTTAATGCAAAATAAATTTTGGAAGTTTAACTGATCCGTACACTTGAAATTCAAGCTATGACATCTAGAATCAACTGTATTTAGTGCAGAAGCTTCACGTCTCCAAAACTGTCCTCTCAATGCACCTGCTCTTGTTTTCTTCAATTTTGTTCCTCAAATATATCAACCACCTAGAAGGAAGAAAAGTGTTAGCTATAGATTAAATTGGAAAATTAAAGACATTTGGTGCTACAAAGAATTCTTTTTATTCCAAATTTCACCAATATACAATTTATATGTTGTGGTGAGTGCAAAATGCCAGCTTGCCCAGATAATAAACAAATATATTAAACTGTACATTGAGAATTTAATTTCTAATTTAACCTATCACTAACACTGGTAGTATATATCAACAATTATATCTACCATTCTGCCATTCTGTAGGAACTGTGAAGCACTGAACGTTCATTTCAGATATATAAAAAACTCATCTCTCCTAACATATGAAAGAGGCCATAACTTACAATAATCAATAAGTGCATAGAAGACGAAACAAGAAGGATACCACGTACCATTATCAGACTTCTATTTATATCCTGTGTATCTCAATGAACACCTAAATGACATATCGGTATTGTAACCATTGTTCAATGATATTGTAAATTGAACCATTACTTGTACAAACGATTGAAAAAATATAGATCATTGCAAGAACAAAGGTTAATAAGTCAACAAAAGCCTTGCCGATCACCTTGATTGACCAAAAATAATAGCTACTTTTCCAAAAAAACACACCTATATACATACAAAAATGAATAAAACCGTACACAAAAACATACATAGAAACATACATAACATACAAATCTTTCTATACCCTCTTCTCTGAGCCAGTGCATGCCTATCATAGTCTTGCTCTGGCTCAGAGAAGAGGGTATAGAAAGATTTGGTTGGAAGGTGATTCTCTGAACATTATTAATAATTTGAATAATTTATCTCCTCCATCTTGGACAATTGAGGCCTTGTTCAAGGATTCCATTGAAATTATTAAATCCTTTGTTAATGTTTATATTTCCCATATTTTGAGAGAGGGAAATAAGTTAGCTGATTTCTTTGCTAACTTTGGTGTTAGAGACAGTAAGGTTTGGGATTTAAATGATCCCTTCCCTTATGATGCCACGACTATTGTTATAAATGAGAGTCAATTTATACTTCAAGGTGTGCACATCCTTGCTCACGTGGTGGCATATCATTAGGAAGGAGGGTATGGTTATGATTTTGAGGAAAGGCTATCATATGGCGCGGAGTTCGAATTCATTATGGTTTGTTTGTCCTATGGTTTCCTTCGCACGGATTGTGGGTGTTAGCCGCATAAGCTTCCAGAGTCTTCTGTTGGATTTTTCATTTTTGTGTGGTGTCTACTGCTTCCTTCTGAGTTCCCTTTTGAGTTCTTGGTCTCTATTTTCCATTGTCATGGGTGGGGACAAAAACTGCGCTGAGCCCAAATCCTATGACACAGCGAAGTAGAGAAAGGAAGTGTGGGCGATTTTACAGAAGGGTGGCCTAACTCCCTTCATGGAGAAATTGCATGGAAACAATACTTAGGTTACTACTTTGGTTGAGAAAGGGTGGAAAGGGATAACCTTGGAGTTGGGTGGTAGGGAAATTGAGGTGGATGAGGAGTTCATAGCCCAAATTACTAGCCTTCCGATTAAGGGCATGAAGGTGTACAGGGATAAGAAAGAGTCTCTGGCCGCAATGTCTCTTTTCTTCAAGAAGAATGAGAGTGATGACTTGAAGCCTGCGAAGAGTGGAGGGTATTTGAGGACTTCCTTGAAGGCTCTTTGGTGGGATGTTGTTGAAGAAATCATGAGGTATGTTATCCTTGAAGGAAGGTATACAGCCATTAACAATTACCATTTTTAGTTGCTTAATCATTTTAGGCACAAAAAATGGCTGTCATTTCCCTATTATTTGCTGGTGTCGATGGATTGTGGGATTAAAGAGCATAGGAAGAACCCCAAGTACCCTGTCTTGCATGCGGGGTTGATTCTTTTGATATATGAACATGTTAAAGCACATGATGTGAAAAAGACTCTGGTTACTCTGAAAGCTAAAGCTAGGGAGGGTTATGATACTGAGTCTGGTGAGGAAAGGGCTTCTAAGAAACCGAGGAAGAGGAGGCTTGTGTTAAATAAATATTTTGAGTCAAACAGGGATGATGATGTTGATTATGTCCCTAACTCGTATGCCTCTTTGGAGGAGGGCCCCATATCCCCTATTCTGGGTAAATTTGGGAAAAGGAAATTGATTGAGGAAGTGAGCTATACGACATGCAGTGATGATGTGGAGGTGACTACTCCTTCAAAGGGGAACAAAGACAAAAATGATCTTGATGGGGAAGCTTCCTCTCCTCCCCCCACGTTTAGACTTGTGCAGGATCTTGAGGAAGGAAGTCAGAAGAGAAGGGTTTTGAAGAATGCCCCTTTCTCTGTGGTTGGTGGCTTCCATGGTGAGGATGTTCTGAGCACTATCATTGGGTTGCCTAAGAAGAAGGATAAAGTTGTGGGTGGTGAACAAGCAGCGGGAGCTAAGAAAGCAGACGTTGAGAGGATTCAAAAGAGGCTAGCTGTTGCGGAGAAAATTGTTGATTCCATTCGTAGTATGAAGTCTCTTGTCACTGCTGCTAAAGGTAAGGAGGCCTCTAAGGATAAGGTCCATGAGAGTTATTCTAAAGAGGATGTTGCTATAGGAAATCGCATTGAAAGCTTTGATAGGGAGGATCTTTCTGATGTGTTGGGTTCGGCCCGTGACAGTGCCAATGTTCTTTTAAAACTTTTTAAATGGTTTTTTCATGAGATTAATAGGACTAATGTTCACATTAGAAGAATTGCTTGTAAGGGTGAGGATCCTACGATCTAGAGCCAAATTGATAATTTAGTGGTTGGTCTTAATACTGTTGCTAATACTGTGGCGGAGGAAACCGTCAATCTAAAACATAGTATGGAGGTTAGAATGTTCTCCCTTGAGGAGAAAATTGACAAAATTTGGAATATGGTTATGAAGAGTGGTGAAGATCCTAAAGTCCTGACTAGGTCAGACTCTATGAAGGCTTTTCCCCCTAATAAGAGAAAGTAAATTTTGTCTGTTGATGATATGGTTGCTGAGGGTAAGCCAACTTAGGAGGATTATATTGCTGCTAAGGGTGCTGCTAAAGGTTATGTTTTGAGTTGTGAGGTTAAAACTGGTGGGCCTGGGGTTAGGACTAGAAATAGACTGAAAAATTAGGCTGGGGCCTCGAGTTTGGAGGTTTCTGATATTGTGGTTAAGGGACAAAATCTTGCTGCTAGTGAGATGGAAGCTGTTGAAATTATGAATAATATGTAGTGGTGTGTGTTGTTTTTTGGCTGCTTTTTGGCTGGTGGTTTGCTGCCGTTGGGCTGATGGTCATGTCTTGATGTTTCCTTTTTGAATCAGCTGTTCCTTTTTGTAAAGGGTTTCGGGCCCCTTCAAAACCCATTTTTTACCTCTAATCAAAACATGAAAAGAAGGCAAAATAGGATGTCAGTGCACAAAACAGAATCAATTGGACAGAGACATGAGAGTCTTATATGAAAAGGTAGACAAATTTTGCAAAAAACTTATTAAAAACAAAGCATATGCATTCTCTAGTAAAAAACACACTCTCAAAGTTGAGAACAGTATTTGGGTTGCAGGTTTCATAGCACATACCGTTTTCCAACATGCAAGTATGTATAGACAAAATTCTTCTAATGAAAACCTTAAAGTTTGTAGACAGTAACAATGTACTAAAGTTCATTCACCTTCACAATTTATAGCAACTCTTACAGAAAAAAAAATGAAATTCAATTTTGTCATATCATTTAAAAATAAATGCACAATATAATTTGCAGGTTGGAAAACATAATGTGGTTTGCCATTTATTTCATTCTCTACATTCAAAATTACGTGGTTGAGAGCACGGGCAAGAATTTCTTGAAAATCTTTTTTTAATTAGGTAGTAGGAATGCAATGAAAGGGAACGTTTTATAAACACCCATTGTTCTCCAACAACCATTGAAACTTTGAATGATTGCACGTTGGAAAACACCATGGGAGGTGAGTGCATGATTAATGAAACCTCCAACCCACACAATCTTGTAAAACCCTCTATGGACACAACTAATCTCCCAAAAAAACACACCTATGTACATACAAAAATGCATGAAAACATACATAACGACATACATGGTACCATACATAACATGAAGAGACGACGTAGTGCGGGGCTCGCCAGATGGATGATAGAAGTAAGAAAACTGACAGATGGAAGGAAACGTCATAGCAAGGAAAGCGAGGTGGTGTCCCATCACATTGAATTACGCTGGCATTTTTTTACCTTGTGCGAGAAGCTATATGTTCACTATGCATGGGAAGGGCATTGATATGATTAAGACATGCATTTTAGATTGTAACAAGTATTTTTCTTGGAAAATACTTTGTGTTCAGGGTTTTCTCCGTTGATAGGTTGAAAGTGAATCGTTGGAGAGCAAGGGGGCATTGCAGGCAGGGGAGATGACCAAGCGAGTTGAGGTGAGGGGTTTCTAACCAACTGTATGTACATAGGTGCGTCAGCTCAGGTTTCCCAGCTTACCAATTGGGTTGTTACGTCTAGGGGGTTTTAGAACGCTGTGTGGGTTGTAGATTTCTTAAAACTCATTGTTTTCCAATCCCATTACATTCTTACTATCTAATTCACAAAAGGCTCTCAAAACAATCACAAAATATGCCAAATTGAGGTGAGGGGTGAGTAACCAATTGGGTTGTTACTTGTGAAGGGTTTTAAAACATTATGTGGGTTGTAGATTTCAAAAAACCAGTGTTTTCCAACTTGGAATTTTACATAACAGTATGAATGAAATTTAGATAGTACAAACAATTGGAGTATGAGTTGTCATTTTCAGAATTTTTTTTCTGGCATAGGAATTCAAGGTAGAATGAGGTGTGTGTTTTCAATATGAAGAAAGAAAGGGGAAAACACTCTGTTTCATGTTTGCACATTCAAAGCTGATGATTGAAGTGCACATATAGGAGTTGGAGGAAAAAACCAATGTTTTGAAACCTGGAATTTAACAAAATAGTATAAATGTAATTTAGACGGTACAAATGTAATGAAAAGGCACCTTATAACAAGCCTTACAAAGAATAACATTTGTGTTTCTATTTCTCAATATGATCTAAATATACATGCACAATATGATTGCAGGTTGGAAAACACAGTGGGAGGTGAGCTGACAACATGATTTACGAAACCTCCAACACACAAAATGTTGTAAAACCCTCTACACATTGAAGCCAAATACGTTACTAGCTGTCTAGAAAATAGTGTGTATCACCACACTCCTATGGTCTAAATAACACCAAACTTTTCAATACATACATACTGTTTTCAAAAATTCTAGGATGCAAAACAATGTGTTTTACAAAACCTGCAACCCACCTAATGTTTCAAAACCATTTAGACACCACTATGGGGGTACTATATCATGTTACATACATATGTGTTTTTTGTCTAAATATTGGTTATTATATGAATCGACCTCTAATACTGGTATATTGTACCATTAGGGGAGAAGCTAACTCCTACACAAAAGACAACAGTATGCTATACCAGTATTAAAGGCCGATTCATATAATATTACCAGTATTAGAGGGAACAACTAATAGGAGACAATTTTTTTTCCAACACTACAACTCCATTTCTATGCCCACATTGGTTTGGCCGCTTGTAACTCCATTTCAATGCTCGTGTGTCCCTCCTCATGGCCGCCTGTAACTCATTTCGCTGCTTGCGCCTCCCTCCCGAAAAAACTGCAAAACAAAATGAAGAAAATGGCAGACCAAAACAAAATAAAATGTGGAAAATAGTTAGGGTTTCTTGAATTTCCCGCCGAGGCCACGCGTCCTTTTTTGGCGTCCGACACGTGACGACATGGGGCTACCGATCTGTCAAGTCTTTCCATCAGTGTCTTTTGTCCACCGCGTGGGATGGGGGATGGGGGGTACGATATCATGTTACATACATTGGTGCTTTTTTTCTAGGAGTTAGCTTCTCCAATACTGGTATATTATATGAATCGACCTTTAATATTGGTATAGTATACCATTAAGGGAGAAGCTAACTCCTACACAAAAAGAAATGGTATACTATACCAGTATTAAAGGTTGATTCATATAATATACCAGTATTAGAGGAAACAACTGATAAGAGACAGTGTGTTTCCCAACACTGTAAATAATGCGAGCATTTTATTTAAACACAACAATGGAAGGTGTGATTTTGAAGACATTTATACTATTTTGTAACATTCCATGTTGCAAAACTGTAAATGTTAAAAAGCAAGACAGTGTGTTGTCCAACACTGCAAATAATGCAAGCATTTTATTTAAACACAACAATGCAATCTGATTTTGGGAGAAGACATTCATACTATTTTGTAACATTCAATGTTGCAAAACCGTACATGTTAAGAAGCAAACAACCCACCATGAGACAACCCTTTACATTTAAACAAGGAGATTCAAATAACTGAAACCCAACATTGTGTTTTCCAAATTACAATTATTTTGTGCACTTTTTCTTTTCAATCATGCTAAATTTAAACACAACAATGGAAGGAAGGTGTTATTTTGAAGACATCCATACTTTTTTGTAACATTCCATGTTGCAAAACCATAGGTGTCAAGGAGCAAGACAGTGTGTTTTCCAACTGTGCAAATAATGTGAGCTATTTATTTGTTCCAATCAGGAGAAAACTAACTCATAGACAAAAAAACACCTATGTATGTAACATGAGATTGAAATGGAATTTCACTTTCCTCATTTGATTCAACCAAATACCTGCTCACATTATTTACAGTGTTGGAAAACACATTGTCTCTATATAAGGTGTTAAGCAGCAAGCAACCCATATAGTGTTGTAAAACCCTCTGCAATGAGAGGAGACAATGTGTTTTCCAACTTTGCAAGTAATGTGACCAATTTATTTGTTCCAATTAGATAAAGAAAGTGAAATGACATTTTTTCTTGGAGCATAACAAAATAAAACTCTTCATATCAAACTAACTAAAATGGGACAGTGTGTTTTCCAACCCTCCAAAACAATCTATAACACTGTGCCTTGCAGGTTTCATTATACCTACTGTTTTCCAATTTCATTGCATTCTTGGCACCTCATTTTGCTATTTGCAAATAATGGTTTCTAATGCCACATTTTTTGGGGGGTTTTTGTCCATTCCAAAATTTGGTTTTTGGTTTCTAAGACCACATTTTTTGGGATTTTTGTCCATTCCAAAATTTGGCAAAATTGGAAAACCAGAATACAGCAGGAAAGGAGACAAAAATTAAAAAACCCTTGACACAAAAGACACATTAACAAATACCCCTTCTCTCAATGAAAACCTCGAAAAAAATTATTTTATTTGTATTTTAGAAAAAATGCATTTCATAGTTCAATCAGCTGCTTCACAATCTCTACAAAATAGTGAAATGGCACAAATAATGGCAGATATTCCTACCTCCTGTTGCTCATGTTTGTTCGCCCACCGTTTCCTATTGCTCATGTGCGTTTGGCTGGCTGTTGCTTGCCTTCGTTCGGCCGTTGTCGCCTCCTCGCATTGGGGATTCGGCCGCTGCCGCCTGCATTCTTTTCTCCACTTGTAACTCCATCTCCATGCTTGCATGTCCCTCCTCATGGCCGCTTGTAACTCATTTCACTACTTGCACGTCCTCCTCATGGCCACTTGTAACTCATTTCGCTGCTCGTGCCTCCCTCCCCAAAAAATTGCAAAATGAAATGAACAAAATGGTAGACCAAAACAAAATAAAATGTGGAAAATAGATAAGGTTTCTTGAATTTGCTACTGGGGCTGCGTGTCCTTTTCTAGCATTCGACACGTGATGGCACGGGCCTACCAATCCGTCAAGTCTTTCTGTCGGTGTCTTTTTGGCCACCGTGTGGGATGGGGGATGTGGGGGTACGATATTATGTTATATACATATATAACATAAGGTGCGTTTTGTCCAAGAGTTAAGTTTCTCCATATAAGCCCACCCTTATTATTATATTAAAATATAATACATTGTTTGACCCAAATCATCGAGCATATTTTCTCCACCCCATGAATGCAAATAAGTGCTTTTTGCTAAAAGCTTCCCCTATGCAGTTGGATGCTAACCAACATCATGTGATTCAATGAAGCTATTTGATGAAAAAGCATTGTAAAATAGACTAGATTATGGTCAAGGATTTGGTACCTCAATTGGAGGCAGCTCCTTAAAGAAGGATGTGTAAATATTTGATAGAAAATGTAGTTCATAATTAAACAAATTTAATTTTAGAAAATACATAGAAACATATACATGGAAAATACAAATAAGTTAAAAAAAAAATTAAAAGGAAGGAATTGTGGCTAGGTGGAGAAGGCTGCACCACCCTCTGTGTTTATTTTATTTTTTAATTTTAAAATTATTGCACATAAGTTTTATTTAAAAAAAAGAGTTAACAATATCAGAGATAAATAGATTGCAAGCAAATAACTAAATGCATCCCTCCATTCTACGCATAGGTGTTGTTAATAGCATCATATAAATAGTTAAAATAATAATGGTGGAAACCAGAGCAGTGAGCATATGTAGATTTTTTCTGAAAAAACATTTATAGATTTTACTTATATATATGCATTTGTTGATCTGAGCATACACAACCATGTGAGATGCAACAAATGTGTCATTAAAAGAAGTACGCAATAGTTTTGTTTGTATTGAATATGCAAATTACAAAGAGAATGCAGTATTAAACTGTAGAAAATATTTGATGAAACATAACAGTGCTTCCTAAACCAGCAACAAAAGAGAATAGTGGTGCAGGAGCACCTAGGCTAATCTCCATAGGTTAGGACATTTTTGGCTTGTATCTGACATTAGCCAAGTTAGAGCATGTGTGTGTTTAATTTGGACCTTAGAAGGTCATTGTTGTGGTTAGGTGAATTAGTCATTAGGACTAAGATTCACCAATGTTTAGTTATCTTTAATAGTTTTGTCTTATTTAAGCCTAAGTTGGAAATGGAGTCTTAAATGTGTCTAAACACATGAAGGTTGTTAGAAAGATGCCATGAGGCAATTAAGGGAGTTGGATGCTCGAAATCTAGGAGATGGAGGTCCTAGGAATTAGGGAGATGGCATGATGGATTGTTGCAAAAAGTGGTTATAAAGTTGTCATGACAACATTTGCCATTATGGCAAATGTTGCATGCAACTCGGTTACCTTGTATCCCCTAGAAGACGGGAGTGTGGGATTGACCAACATCCCTAAAAACATAGCAAAAGGCATCTATGATGCAAGAGGCTTGAGTTATAAGGATGGTAGATTGTAATTAAGTTGAGGGTTATGCTTTTGAATAGAAGAACTCTGCATTTTCTGCAAATTTTGTGTGTTTTGAATTGACAGTGATACCAAATGAGATATATGTTTTGATTTAGTGTTGGATTTGTGTTTACAAGGCATATCTAAGAATTTTTCCTTTTGTAAGTAAGTTCATTTGAGTTAGTTTAGTGCTTTGGTTAAATAGATTAAGGTCTAGGGTCTTTACTGGTTTTGTTCTGACCAGTCAGTCCTTTCATGGCTCCCCCATGAAATCTAACCACAGGATCTTCCTGAGAATAGATGGAAATGTTAGGGGAGCCACTAGTCTATACATATTTAGGGTTAGGAGTCATGAAGGGTCGAGTAGATATTTTTAAAATCAAACCCTAGGCGAGTTCAAAGTATCCCGGTTAGAGGTTTGATAGTGAAGAATTAAAGAACTTAGGCAGGGGAAAGAGGTACCATACGGATCAGGTACAGTTCCAAATAGGGTATGATCAAATCTTCACATGCTAGAAGGATTGAGGTCCAGTCAATCCATTTGTGTGAGAGAGGAGCAAGAGACCAGAAAATTCCTAGTAATTAGGCCTATTAGCCAATTTGACCTAGAATATAGGAGACCAGTGTATGGATGAGTCAGGGGTCTGAGACCTTGTAAATATTTTAGAGGATCAAAAAGGGTATCAGAATGTGAAGTTTGTTTTCTAGGTTGTTTGGAAAGTTTGGTCAAGAATGACAAAAAGGTCACTGTCAAGGGCTACAAGGAAATAGGCCTTCTCAAGACCAAATCTTGAAATCAGTAAGAAGGGAGATTGAAGACCATCCAAGATGAATCCAATTGGAAGTGTTTGGCATGTTTTTAGTATCTTTGATACCCCTGCAAGCAGTTCAAGGTTTTGAGTGAAGTTGGCACTTAGATTCTTTTAAGTGTAGGAGAGAGTTTGCTAGTTCAAAGAGGTGTCAGTGTTTCAAGGTGAAGCACAAGTGAGAAAATCTTGGAAAGGAGTTAGAATAGGACTTAGTTAATGATCTAAGCCTGATAAGAACCTAGAGGATATCAGGTTCTTGGATGAAGACAGGGAAAAGTCTTCCTAGCTAGTTGTGCCAGCAAGCCTTGGAACACTCACACCATATTTGTATCAGAGCCAAAGAGTTGATCAAACTTGTGATTGATGTTGCAACCCACTGAATCAGTAGGAGAGAATACACCAGAGGAAGAAAGAACCATGGTGACTAATGTTGAGTTAGCCAAGAAGGTAGAAGAGCAAGAAGAGGATAACCGGCTGCTGAGAGAAAGGTTGTCCCGAATGGAGAAGCTCTTGGATGAAGTCCAAGAAAAGGCAGACAAAGTAAAGGATAAAATAAAACTGAAGGAAGAGCAGGAAGGAAAGGAAAAGGAATTGGACTTGGAGGAGGAAGCTCCAAAATCTGACCCTGTCCTTGCTGAAGAACCCTTCTTGAAGGCACTGCAGGCCTTAAGTGGCAAAGCTTTGGAAGGAGTGCCACTATTTAGTGGACAAATGGATCTTGATTTAGTCATGGACTGGATTGAAAGAATAGAGAATCACTTTGAATGTGATGGTATAACAGAAGCCCAAAAAGTTAAGGTGGCCAAGTCAAGGTTGAGAGGTTCAGCTCTCACATGGTGGAAGTTTGTGCAAGGTGAAAGAGAGCAAGAAGGAAAGGGTCCTATAGTTACATGGAGAGGCATGTTAACCAAGATCAAGCAGACCTACTTACCTGATGATTATGAAGTCTAGTTGCATAGGAGGAGACATAATCTTAGAAAAAAAGATATGGATGTCCAAACATACACCGAGGAGTTCCAAAAGTTGTGCCTCAGATCAAAGGTGGTTGAAGATGAAAGCATCAAGCTGTGTTTGAATGGACTCAAGTGGTCTATTTAAGAAGACATGAGCCTAGTGAACTTCAAAACCATTCGCCAATGTTATCAAATGGCCTTAAAGATAGAGGAGAAAGGCAAGAAGAAGCAAGAGCAAACCTCCAAGAGTAGAGGTAAAGGAAAAGACAGTAGAGGACAAAGAGGTGGCTATGGTGGAAGGAGTTCAGAATCAAGGGCTCAAGGAGAAGTCAGGTACTCTGATCCGCAAGAAGGAAGTTCTAGTAGAGGTGGTAGAGGAAGAGGCTCTAACTCTAGAGGAAGAAGTGGTGGACAAGGAAGAGGTAATTACTTTACCAACATGAAGTGTTACCACTGCAATCAAATGGGACACCCGGCCTATAGGTGTCCAGAGAAGGGTAGTACTTCTCATGGAGGTGACAAGAGAACTAATCTAGTTCATGATGAGACAAATGCAGCAGAGAAACATTCTAAGGTACCATTAAATTCAGAGGAAGGTGAGAACCTCATGATGAGGAGAAATTTGATCAAAGAGCCGGTTAAAGAAGAACCAAGCCAAAGGAGGTCCCTGTTTAGGATAAAGTGTAAAATGATAGGGAAAGTATGTAGAGTCATCATTGACTCAGGGTCTACTGACAATATTGTGTCAAAGGAGACAGTCAGCAAGCTAAAGTTGACAAGGATACCCCACACCAATCCTTACAAGGTCACATGGCTCAATAAAGGCCAACATGTCTTGGTAAATGAACAAGCATGGGTGGAGTTCTCAATTGGAAGGTACAAGGACAAAGTCTTGTGTGATGTGTTACCTATGGATGCATGTCACCTACTCCTAGGTAGACCATGGCAATTTGATCGCCAAGCTATGCATGATGGAGTGAAGAACTCTTATACTTTCAAGAAGGATAAGCTGACATTCAAAATTTAGTCACTGTTAGAAGATACAGAGGTGCAGACAACAGGTCCTAAAATTCTCATGGTTGGTGAAAAAGAGTTCTTAGAAGCCTTGGAAGAAGGAGAAGGAGTTGGCTATGTAGTAATGTTAAAGCCAAGAGAGGTAAGTAATGACAAAGCAGCTGAGAAGCCAAAGTTTCCTAAAGAAATACAGAAAATGTTGCAAACCTATGAAGGCATTGTGAGTAGTGGACAACCAACAACATTACCCCCTAAAAGAGCCATAAGTCATAGGATATAATTGATACCAGGGGCTACCCTGCCAAACAAGGCAGCCTACAAGATGACTCCTCAAAAAAATGAGGAAATAGCTAGGCAAATACAAGAACTCCTAAACCAAGGTCTCATTAGGAAGAGTATCAGTCCATGTGCAGTACCCACTATCCTAGCACCTAAAAAGGGAGGAGAATGGAGGCTTTGTACTGATTCAAGGGCCATAAATATTGTAACTATTAGGTATAGATTCCCTATCCCTAGGATTGAAGACCTCATGGATTGTCTAGGTGAAGCTAGGTACTATACTAAGACTTAAAGAGTGGTTATCACCAAATCAGAATACATGAGGGAGATGAGTGGAAAACAACTTTCAAAACCAATGAGGGTTTATATGAGTGGCTGGTTATGCCATTTGGAATGTCTAATGCCCCCTCCACATTCATGAGACTCATGAATGAAATCCTCAAAGACTACATTGGTAAATTTGTAGTGGTGTATCTTGATGATATACTGATCTATAGCAGAACAAGAGAAGATCACCTCAAACAGATAGAGTTGATTCTCAAGAAGCTACAGGAGGACAAATTGATGATCAATTTAGAAAAATGTGAATTCATCAAGACAGAGCTGGTGTACCTTGGATTTGTACTCTCACATGGCAACTTGAAAATGGATAGTAGCAAAGTGGAAGCCATCCTCAATTGGCCTACTCCAAAGACAACAACAGAGGTAAGAAGTTTTCATGGCCTTGCTCAATACTATAGGAAGTTTATAAGACAATTTAGTGCTATTTGTGCCCCTATGTTGGATACCATTAAAGGAGGGATGAAGACTAAGTTTGTATGGAATGAACAAGCTAACAAAAGTTTTGAGTTGTTCAAAGAAAAGATAGCTACCCAACCTGTTTTGGTGTTACCAATCTTTGAAAAGCTATTCACTATTGAATGTGATGCAAGCAATGTAGCTATTGGAGTTGTTCTCAGCCAAGAGGGCAGACTGGTGGCTTTTCATTCAGAGAAGTTAAGTGAAGCCAAGAAGAAGTATTCTTCTTATGACCTTGAGATGTATGCATTGGTCCAGGCTTTAAGGAAATGGAGGCACTACTTGCTTCCCAAGGAATTCATAGTGTATTCAGACAACCAAGCACTTAGTTTCCTGAATTCACAAGAGAAATTGAGTCACAGACACATGAAGTGGGTTGAATACCTGCAAGCTTACACTTTCAATATCAAGCACAAGAAAGGAGTACTCAACAAGGTAGCAGATGCCTTGAGTAGAAGATTTCTTACAATACAAGAAATTCAATTGAAGAGCATGGAAATAGATCATTTCAAGGATCTATATGTAGATGATGAAGATTTTGCAGACATTTATAAGGTATGTGCTGAATACAAGAATCATTTTCATAGTAAATATGCTGAATATACTTTGCAAAGTGATCTCTTGTTTAAAGGAAATCAATTATGTGTCCCTAGAGGCTCTATTAGAGAGAATTTGATACAAGAAAAGCATAATGGTGCATTGAGTGGTCACTTTGGGATCACAAAGACTCAAGAACTTGTTCAAAGGTTCTATTATTGGCCAAGAATGAACCTAGATGTTAGGAGGTATGTGTAGAGTTGTATAGTGTGTCAAAAGGCCAAAGGTACTTCTTCAAATGCAGGCCTATACCAACCACTGCCTATTCCTACTAGGCCATGGGAATGCTTGAGTATGGATTTTGTAGTTGGGTTACCCAAGACAAGACAAGGCATGGACAGTGTTTATGTAGTTGTGGACAGATTTAGCAAAATGGCTCACTTTGTGCCATGCAAAACAACCAATGATGCCAGTCAAATAGCCTCTCTTTTCTTCAAGGAGATAGTAAGGATACATGGGTTACCTATAAGCATTGTGTCAGACAGAGACACCAAGTTTATGAGTCATTTTTGGAAAACTCTTTGGCAAAGATTGGGAACTAATTTATCTTTTGGATCTACATACCATCCCCAAAATGATGGTCAGACCGAAGTTGTTAATAGAAGTCTTGGAAATCTATTAAGGTGCTTGACCAAGGAGTATGGTCAACAATGGGATCAGTTGATTGGACAAGTTGAGTATGCCTATAATGACACTGTGAACAGGTCAACAGGGAAGAGTCCCTTTGAAATTGTCTATGGACTACATCCTAGAGGAGTCTATGAACTAAGAGACTTAAGGGATGGAGTCAAGGGAAGTGCATATGCTGAAGATTTTGCCTATGCAATGCAGGAGATTCATGATACAGTCAGGAAGACATTGGCAGAAAACAACATAAAGCATAAGACCAAGGTGGATGAGCATAGAAGAGAAGTTCAATTCAATGTTGGAGACTTGGTGATGGTGCATCTAAACAAGTCCAGTTTACAAAAAGGAGTCCCTCATAAGTTGCAGATGAAGAGGATAGGTCCCTGTCCTATCTTAGCAAAGTATGGAAACAATGCTTTTAAAGTGGAGCTACCGGAAGACAGTGGACTGTCCCCTATTTTTAATGTTGCAGACCTGGTTCATTATAAAGGACCACCACCAAACATGGATAAAAGTCTCAATGAAGTCATCCAAGATGTGGAAGAGCTCAAACTACCCTCTGCTACAGTCAAACAAGCTGACAGTATATTGGATAACAGGGTCTACAAGAAGACTAGAACCAAGGAGTATAAGGAACATCTGATCAAATGGCATGGTCAACCTGATGCTGATGCAGTGTGGATCAAATAATCAGAGTTCAAGAAGTTGGGCATTGATCTCAACTTACTCAATCCAAGGGTGGATTGAACTCTTTTGTTTTGGGGAGGATGGTGCATGAGCACCTAGGCTAATCTCCATAGGTTAGGACATTTTTGGCTTGTATCTGACATTAGCCAAGTCAGAGTATGTGTGTGTTTAATTTGGACCTTAGAAGTTCATTGTTGTGGTTAGGTGAATTAGTCATTAGGACTAAGATTCACCAATGTTTAGTTATCTTTAATAGTTTTGTATTATTTAAGCCTAAGTTGGAAATGGAGTCTTAAATGTGTCTAAACACATGAAGGTTGTTAGAAAGATGCCATGAGGTAGTTAAGGGAGTTGGATGCTCGAAATATAGGAGATGGAGGTCCTAGGAATTAGGGAGATGGCATGATGGATTGTTGCAAAAAGTGGTTATAAAGTTGTCATGACAACATTTGTCATCATGGCAAATGTTGCATGCAACTCAGTTACCTTGGATCCCCTAGAAGATGGGAGTGTGGGATAGACCAAAATCCCTAAAAGCATCGAAAAAGGCATCTATGATGCAAGAGGCTCTAGTTATAAGGATGGTAGATTGTAATTAAGTTGAGGGTTATGCTTTTGAATAGAAGAACTTTGCATTTTCTCCAAATTCTGTGTGTTTTGAAGTGACAGTGATACCAAATGAGATATATGTTTTGATTTAGTGTTGGATTTGTGTTTACAAGGCATATCTAAGCATTTTTACTTTTGTAAGTAAGTTCATTTGAGTTAGTTTAGTGCTTTGGTTAAATAGATTAAGGTCTAGGGTCTTTACTAGTTTTGTTCTGACCAGTCAGTCCTTTCATGGCTCCCCCATGAAACCTAACCACAGGATCTTCCTGAGAATAGATGGAAATGTTAGGGGAGCCACTAGTTTGTACATATTTAGGGATAGGAGTCATGAAGGGTCGAGTAGATATTTTAAAAATCAAACCCTAGGCGAGTTCAAAGTATCCCGGTTAGAGGTTTGATAGTGAAGAATTAAAGAACTTAGGCAGGGGAAAGAGGTACCATACGGATTAGGTACAATTCCAGGTAGGGTATGATCAAATCTTCACATGCTAGAAGGATTGAGGTCCAGTCAATCCATTTGTGTGAGAGAGGAGCAAGAGACCAGAAAATTCCTAGTAATTAGGCCTATTAGCCAATTTGACCTAGAATATAGGAGACCAGTGTACGAATGAGTCATGGGTCTGAGACCTTGTAAATATTTTAGAGGATCAAAAAGGGTATCAGAATGTGAAGTTTTTTTTCTAGGTTGTTTGGAAAGTTTGGTCAAGAATGACAAAAAGGTCATTGTCAAGGGCTACAAGGAAATAGGCCTTCTCAAGACCAAATCTTGAAATTAGTAAGAAGGGAGATTGAAGACCATCCAAGATGAATCCAATTGGATGTGTTTGGCATGTTTTCAGTATCTTTGATACCCTTGCAAGCAGTTCAAGGTTTTGAGGGAAGTTGGCACTTAGATTCTTCTAAGTGTAGGAGAGAGTTTGCTAGTTCAAAGAGGTGTCAGTGTTTCAAGGTGAAGCACAAGTGAGAAATTCTTGGAAAGGAGTTAGAACAGGACTTAGTTAATGATCTAAGCCTGATAAGAACCTAGAGGATATCAGGTTCCTGGATGAAGATAGGGAAAAGTCTTCCTAGCTAGTTGTGCCAGCAAGCCTTGGAACACTCACACCAAACAGTGACAACAATAACATGGCAATTGAAAATATGCAAGATTGCAACAACAAAAGGATTACAATGCCAACAGCTAATACAAATACAAAAATAAGCAACCACAACAATAAGAACCTTGGCAGAAGCCACATGAAGATCAAAATGCCATGAGAATCAAGCAACACCAATCAATCTTGAAAGTAAGAATTAACCCTTTTATAACAATGACCTTTCTTTGGATGAGTAAATGGTTCACTTGGGATTTGATTTGCTGAATCTGAAAATCAACTTGTAAATTATTCGCAGTCTCAACCTGTAGATGAGAAAAAAAGAGAAATAAAAGAATAAAAAATGTCTGAGTAAAGCCCTAGAAATGCAACTCCCTAGTGATCACTGAGGTTAGTAAAGACAACTTTACACCTGTTCCTGCAAATATTAGATAAAATGACATGCTTAACTCCATCTACAATGATATTATGATGTAACCCAACCCCAAGAAGAGCTTATTTCCAATTTAAATTATGCCTAAAGATAGCTGGTAAATCATGAAAAACAATATTCCATTGTGTCTTAGCGGATTGACAACCCCAAAAAGTGTGCCTTATGTTTTCTTTCCTTTGGCAGAAAGGGCAATTAGCTGGTTGGATCGTCATACATTTCAACCTATCAGTAATAGGCATTTTGCAATGTAAAACCTTCCAAACAACTAATTGAGCATCTGTATTGACCGTTGACTTCCAAATCTAAACAGATAATTTAGCCCAAAATTTCTCATTGAACCTACAATTCCACTTGGAGTTCAAACGTGTTCTTAAAAGTATGCAATAGTTAATCTCCAAACCCATTTTCTTCAACATTTTAGGGCTTGAGAAATAAATAAATAAATAGAGAAAACTAGAGCAAGATTTGTTCTTCCATTGAACACAATGAATTGGACAGCAGTGGTTAACAAAATATAAAATCAATGGGGGCAATGGCCAAGAAAAAATAATGTTTATTTAAGAGAAGAGAAGGTTCAAACAACAAAGATAAACTCCTCAGAGAAGTCTGCCATAACCGAATATTTCATGTTTCAATAGTTGGGATAAATGGATGCATAGTAACAAGGAGTTGTGTCACAAATCAACCCGTAGTAGAAGAGGGAGACTCAACCATTCTTTCTTAGCTTGGCTGCCACCGTACTCTGTCAGTGGAATCCAATGCTTATCTCAATTCAACATATCAATCCACTTCCGGGTCATGCAATTAATACC
This sequence comes from Sequoia sempervirens, assembly GCA_007258455.2. NCBI lineage: Eukaryota > Viridiplantae > Streptophyta > Pinopsida > Cupressales > Cupressaceae > Sequoia > Sequoia sempervirens. The sequence continues at coordinate 22,846 of VDFB02034610.1, forward strand.
ATCGCTAATCTGTCCACTCATCGGATTGCCTTTTGAAGCATGAGGGGTCTTAGTTGTTGGCAAGGTTACTCCACCTCATAGTACTCCTCTTGTAGTGAGGCTATTCATGAATTATTGCTCTGTAAAGCCTTACAATGGGTGATGTCTACATGTAGGCGCATATGGGTGTAATTATTAAATGAATAGCAATAAAGTGAGTATCAATAAAAATAGTATTATCATTATAAAAAAAAGGTTATCCAGTGTGGTTCTGGTAGTCATAAAATAATTAAACTCGAGGCACTTAAATAGAAATTTTCACCCATCTTCGTTAAATCATTTATTTGACTCATTCTCACAAAGTCAACTCAGGTAAACTCAATGTCAACTTTAATAATAGTAATGGTTTTAACTTATAGTCCATTAAAAAAACTTTAGTATGCTGAAACTCATCAAAGAATAATGTAACCAAATTATTAATAAAATTGATACTATTTTTATCTACGTATTATCATTTATGTTGTAGTACATATGGGAAATAAAATATGGATATTAAAACTCTAAAAAGAGACTTCATATCTTTATGTTCTTTTTAATATGTTTGTGTTTTTTTATTGCCTAGGGAAATTTGACGTGAATCCCCTTGATTTAATGATTCTTAAAACAAGAGATGCATTTGCGTCAGGTTCTGCCCATTGTGGGGTGTGTTTGGTTGTTTTAAACATCTAGTTAATAGAAATAGCTAGGGGTTTAATGTGATTGTTTGTTGTTTTATAATGTCATTATTATAGTTGATTAATATTGAAAAATAAAAATAAAAAATCTTGTGGGGTGTACTTGTTGTTTTAAACATTTAGTTAATAGAAGTAGCTAGGGGTGTAATGTGATTGTTTGTTGTTGTATAATATTATTATTATAGTTGATTAATGTTGCATAAATAAAAAATAAAATTCATATGGGTGTGTTTTGTTGTTTTAAACATTTAGTTAATAGAAGTAAGTAGGGGTGTAATATAATTGTTTGTTGTTGTATAATGTTATTATTATAGTTAATTAATGTTCCAAAAATAAAAAATATGCAATTATACAAATATATTATTATAATAATTCCATATATATATATATATATATTTATCCTTTTGATAATGTGATATTTATGTAATTTTTGCCTTGCTAAATTATATTATTACATGTATATTTTTAAAAATAGATTTTATTGAAATATTAATTGTAGATACATAATTTTTTTTTTTTGATATTTATTATAGATAGATAAATTTTATTGTGATATTTAATACACACTTGATAAACAAATATAAAATATGCATTGAGTGTACTCACATTTATTTAATAAGTTTGAAAATCTTACCAATTATTAAATAAAATATGTAAAATAATACTTGTAAGTCAACAATGTAATTATATGATGATGTATGTAATAGTGCTCATGTCATTCAAGTCATTAATAGGTTTGAAATTTGATTCATAAATTAAATGCATTGCATTGCACATAATTTAGAAAAAATAAAATAAAATCCTAATTTTTGCAATGACTGTTGACAATATGACCCAATAAAAAGAAAGATAAAGAATATTTTAACAATTTTAGAAATAGACAATTTAAAATAGACTATATAAAATTGTTGGTAAAGTTTTTAATTCTAGATGTTTATTGGTTGGATTGCCACTATCACTCAAAAAAATTGAATTGAATGAATGCTTTAGTATTCTCCATGGGCAGAACTAATAAAGGAAGGGGAAATATATCCCCATTCCCTTAAAATGTGCTTTAATTTAAAATATGAATATGCTAAAAATAAAAGGTGCTTTATTGGTTTTAAATATGAATATGCTAAAAATCAAAAGATCCTCTAGCTTTTAAGAATATTTAGAGTTTGTTAATTATTTTTGAATGAAATAAAATTAAGTTGTTTTATGAATTACATGTATTTATTTTTAGTTATTTTATTTTAGTTCAAAATAAAGGAATAATAAATAAGTAAATAAAAGAGGAGGTAAACAAAAATATGCTTCTATTATAAATGGGAAAATTAATGATTAAATGATAAGTTGTTGCTATTGTTTTATTTGTTAAATAATAACATTATAATGGAGGTTAAATATTAATTGAATTCAACAATATTCTGGAGAGGATGATAAATTTATAAATTTTAAACCCATAATTAGATAAGAATGAGTTCTATTGGGGCTAATGATTATTAATAACATTTTGCTATCTATTAATTGGTGATATAATACAAAATTCTATTATTGGTTAGTTGCTAATAATAATGTCATTAGTAATGGTCTAATTTAATAATAATATCATTATTAAAATACAAATGATAATATATCAATTATGGAAAAAAAGAGGGTTATCCGAACTAATGCTTGATTGACAATCAAATAAAAATATGACTAGGCTAACCAAGCTATAGCATCGTTAATGCCTAAGAGCTCGATTACACCCTAAGATAGTTGAAGATTTCTTAAACAACAACAATCATATATCCTTGTGTGGGACCTATTATTATTTTACATTATGTACCTAATCTCGCTCATCTATAGTGGGAACAAATCTCACCTATTTATCATTCCTTTCAAGGAGACTTAAATTGGTTCTATATCCTTTCCTATTTTAAACACAACACTCATATTGTAGTAAGATACTAAAGACTCCCTTAAGGAGATATGTCAATGTTAGTTAATACTTGTTTGGTATGCATTCCTTACCTTAAGAACTAAATTGGGGGTTAGGGTAATAGTCTTACCTTGTAACTAAAATTATCAGTTCATATGTAGAGTTGGTTGAGGTGGTGTAAATTTATTCTAAAGAGTGGGATAAGGTTTGTATTTTCGTCTAGAAGGCAATTTCTCTTCTCACACTCTCATGCTTCCTTCTAGATATGATCATCTTATTGGTATTCCATCGAAGTGTGAATATTGTTTAGTAGCGAATGCAATATTTTTTTTTCTTTAAAAAAAAATTGGTTGGGTTTTTCTAGCAAAAATTATGGGCATGACAATATTAAAGAAGCATACTTATATATAGAAGATCAACTATTAAAAAAGCATGCTTATAATTATAGAAGATTATGTATTAAAAAAACATGCTTATATATATAGAAGATCATGTATTAAAAAAGCATGCTTAAATATATAGAAGATCAACTATTGAAAAAGCATGCTTATATATTTAGAAGATCAGGTATTCTAGAAAACAAAGATAATCAATATTAGATTCAGACTCTTCTCTGCTATAAAAGATCAAGTGCAAATTTTCACTAACATACAACTTTTGTTGTTTTGCTTTAATTGCAATGGGATCCCTATCTCATCACAACCTTAGGTGCGTGTGCAAAAGCTGGAACACCGTATGAACAACCCCTAGTTTTATCAACAAAGAAAAATATTAAAGATTTATGAGCAACACATTTGTATAGTCTATGACATAAAAAACAAAGTAGCGATGTACGACTCAGTAGATAACTCGTGCAAAATCCTACTGCCCATTCCCGACCATATTTTTCATATCTATCACTCCCATTTTGTGAACCAAAAATTGGTTTTGATCACAGATATGAAAACCAACAATGGAAAAAATTGTGTTTGGTTGTATGATTTTGCTTGTGCCAAATGGCAGCAGGGTGCCAAAGCGCATAGATTCAGGGATCAATTTTCCTCTGCAGTGGATAAGGATGGGGGACTGATTTATGTGAGTGGAGGGTATAGCTACAGGTTTAGCAACCCGCTTCGTAGCGCTTCAATTTACAATGTGGAGGAGGACAAATGGGATCTTCTCCTCGACATGAACACCTACATGGAGGACTTTGAAGGTGCTTTTGCTGACGACAAGTTTTATGTAATGGGATCTTCTAGGCCCAGTGTTGAGGTTTTTGATTCCTACACACTTGCTTGGAATTTGACAGCCACCCCTACCTGTCATATGAAAATTTTGTGGCAGTCTGATCATTTAAGTGCCTGTCATTTGACGTTTGATAAAAAATATAAATTAAAAAATCCAATTACCTCTAACACCAATGTTAGTTCAATTCCCAAATTCATCTATCTAAAATCACATTTAAATACCAATTTCAAACCTACCAAGAAATAATTATATAAAATTAAAAATAATTTAATCCCAAAATTCATCCATCTAAATTTGCATAAATTATTTGTAAAAACTAATTACCTCTAACACAAACGTTGGATCTTGAAAAAAATGAAAGCTCCAGTTACTTGTAGTATTTGATAAAAAATGATTTTTTTTGTTATGTTATTATTCATATGGATATCCTATATATATTTTAAAAAATGTAAAATTAGAAAAGATTGATAATTAGTAATAAATGTAAAAGTCTTAGATTTATGTTACAATTAATAAGAAATTTCTAAATTCATATAAAAAATAAATCTTGTTGTAAAAGTTAAAAAAATCATATTCTATTTTGAATTAATATATATTTTATAATAAATATTATAAATCATATATATAAATATAAAGCAATGATAATTATTAGTAAAATTATCAAAATTTTAAATTTATTGTTATTTTTTTTTTAAATTAGAAAGTCCTATATTCTATCTTTAAAAGATTCTATTTTGAAAAGATTTTGAATTAATATCTATCTATTATAAATCATATATATTAATATAAAGATGGCAACTCTTAGTAAAAATGTCAAAATCTTAAATTTATTGTAAAAAATACTTTAAAAAATAGAAATAATTATATTCTATCTTTGAAAAATTCTAAACTAATTTATATTTTTATAGTAAATATTATATATACATATATATTATATATATGCTTATAATATTTTTTTACGATTTGATAATAATTTAAAGTGTCCTATTTACGATTATATAAAAATATAGCAAGTAAAATTATACAGTCTAATAAATTTTTAAGTTGTAATATACGGTCTAAAATGCAAAAAATAGTCAAGTAGATCATCAAATTCCAGGCCTGGGTGCATATAATTATAGAAGATCAGGTATTTAAAAAGCATGCTTATATATATAGAAGATCAACAATTAAAAAAGCATGCTTATAATTATAGAAGATCAAGTATTAAAAAAGCATGCTTATATATATAGAAGATCAACTATTAAAAAGTATGCTTATATATATAGAAGATCGGGTATTCT
>VDFB02034611.1:0-29426 GCA_007258455.2 Sequoia sempervirens
CTATTTTATGAGGACGTTGTATTATGGCTATGTATTGTGATGTATTATGAGAGTCTGCTAGTGGTTGTATTACCTCTAGATCTATGGTTGGTGATACTCTTGTGAGAAGCTTGCTCTGCAAGTATATTGTAATCTTTGTGATTTTTGAATAATATATTGGGAAGATTTTGGAGTGTTGGGTTTTTTTCTCTCAAAAGGGTTTTACCCACGTAAATCACTATGTTGTGGTATGGATGATATTTGTGTTTATTTATGTTTAAGTTTCAATAACTGTGAAATATCTGTAAAGTTTTTGCATTATTCTCCTCTCAAGATTAGTGTAGGAAGTTGTTCCGCTGCCTTAGCTTCCTCACAAGAGGTAGCCCTTTCAATGCATATTGGATTCTATATGAAATAGAGAAAAGAAAATAAGATATTAATACAAATTTGGCAAGGATTTATAAGATTCTTCAAGTTATATAAATATTCCTTGTACCCTTAATGCTTAGGCATGAATAGTATAAATTATAAAAAAAAATTATTCATATAATGATTTTCATTCTTCAAGTATGAGTGGGCTAGAGGGTTTCTATAAAAATATACCAATGTTTATTCAAGGAAACATATAGTCATCAAATATTGTCACTAATTTGTATTGACAACAACATTTATTGTAGTTTAAGACATGTATTATTGCTTTACATTGATAACATCAATGGTTATGACTTTAGAAAATATAATTCTAATTAATATTACAAATTTTATGTCCCTTACTTCCATTCATGAAAGATTTATAATATTTATTGAATATAAACTAACATAAATTGGTAGTTCAATACAAAAAATGTGTATGAAGAGATTTCAAAGAAAGATAATAGAAAAAAGGAGATAGCTACAAAAGCAAGAATTCACTCATATAATGTAGCCAAAAATAAGAATCAAGATAAAATGGACAAATAACACTGAATCACTATATTTCTTACAAGTGTGGTATACAATATGGAGGCTTTTTCCCTCATTTTCCCCACTTTTAAAAATGAAAGATCCATCAATTATATAGAGAACAATATAGATATAACCCTCGTGGTTGGGTGGCACATGTCAATATAGGATTACAAGATGAACTACCAAAAAACTACCTAAAGTAGAACATGTGATGTCCTGGTGGGGAATCCACAACCTTCTTCGAGCTATTGTAACCTTTAATTAGAACTAAATCATACTCTTTAACCTACCACACCAATAGTAACCAAGTTTTTTGGCACATTGGCCAAGGAAGATCCCATCAAATATATTAGAGTGATAGCCAAGAGATGGTGTGAGGACCAACAAGAACAAAAAATTCAACCACGACATTAATGGTTGTATGGATTGTCTTATTTTTTCATCAATGGAAGTGCTTGTGAATTTGTACCTTTGGGGTGAACAATTGTTTATCAACAAGGAAAATCTAATTGGGTAGTTACAAGGCCTTATCAGATCATGAATGACATTTAAAATTTTCTCTGGTGCCCTTTTCCTACCTTTATAACTTCATTATGGTTACTTTTACCTTTTTTTGTCAAATATGTGAGCTCCTCTTGAATATTTTCACACTTTTGATGAGTTCAAGAACATGCAAACTCACTAAAAACTTATGTTTCTTTTTTCCTTTTGCATGTAAAACTTTTGGGGAGTTCACAAACTCGGGAACTACCTAAAATTTTGAACTAGGTTGTTTTTTTGAACTTTTCAAAATTTGTCAGACTTTTGGGAGTTCAAGAACTTGAAACTCCTCAACCTCTTTCTCTTTACAACTATTTGGTGAATTCACAAAAATGTGGGCTTGTTGAGCTTTCAAATTTATCTTTTCCATGTCAGTTTTTTGGGGAGTTCAAAAAATTTAGAACTTGCTAGCATACTAAACTTTAACAATGTATGTTTTTAGGGTTTTAAAGAGTTCATAAACTCACAAACTTCTTGACAAGTTGAACTTGAACACTTCTCCTTTCCTTAACCATTTTTACTAGTGAAACAAATAAAGGGGACAAGGAAAGGACTTATATAGATTATTTTAGCATCAAATATGGTCTTAATGGTGACTTGGGTTACACAAGGGGATAGGTGCGAGTGAACAAAGAAAAATGTGGAAGTTTTGAGGATCAAGGGTCAGAGATACCTTATAATTAATTTTTTTTGAGTCTCACTTTGTGTATCCACTTAGGCTTCTTTTGAGCCTTGCTTATTACTAATCTAATAATTACTCGCATGGGTTTTCTTTTTTGTGTTTTACTTGAGTATGAACCTCTATGTGCACTATTAAGGCCAAAAAACTAATTCTTAAGTTTATGAAAATTCCAAGTCTATAATATTTCTTGTGTATGTTCTAGATTTTTTAGATTTCCAAACTTTTGGGTTTTCACTTGATGTCATACATTTCACCCATTTCCCAACATCCCTACCAATTTTCCTTAGAAAATTCTCACCACTGGGGTATCTAATTTGAGCCTTCTCAAATGCCATTTTATTGGCATCCTCAATTATTTTCACTAAAAAAATTTATCTTTGTTTTCACTAGGAAATCAAACTTTCCCTTCCCAAATTACCCCTCTCATCTTCACTCTAATTTCCTCACCTTTTGAAATTTTCCTAAATGTTCTTTTTTAGAGTTTTTGGACTTCAATTCGGCTTGATAGCCCTTTTGAGGTATGCCTAACTCTTGAACCTCATTGATTCCTTCATTCTTTTTTTCGAAGTTAGACTTCCACCCTTCCCCTTCACTTCAGTACCTTTCACAAGGTACTTTCAACCCCCGATCCTTGACACCCAAAAAATTGATCTTCCTTTTGGGATAGCACCTCTCGACTTCCTTCCACTCCACATACCCCTACATTATGGATTCCTTTCCACCTCTAACTCAACAACCTAACCTAGTGGTATGAGATATGGATTTTTCTCGACCCTTAACAATTCAAAAGTCCTACCAATTTTTATTCTTCTTACCTTTTTAAAGCAACATAGAAATGTCACACGTGCACCAAAAAAGGTCACTTGGTACACCAAAAAGGTATGAATAGTTGACAAAAACATAATTTTACCACTCAAAGACTTTTCTACTCACTTTTTAGATGATTTCAAGGTAGTTTTTGATAGAGGAAGTTGGTAATCAATTAGAGGTTTGTATAATAGTTATTTTGATCTTGGACATACCTGCAATCATTCAAACGACTATTTTGGTGCCCTAATTTTATGAAGCAAATGAAAATGAGTGCCATAACAATGGAAAAATTAATGTAGATGAATGAATCATTGTAAGAGTTAAATTTTTATGCCATTTCAAATAGTAATGATGAAAATGACTTGAATTTATCATTAATGTTCAATAGTGACCTATACAAACATTTGATGTGATTTGATCAAATTCAATGATGAGATTTTGTTGGTTAAGATTTATCTCCCTAGATGTTTGATTATTATGAATCTATTTTGCCTAGACTTGAAGACAAATAAGTAACAAATAATTGGGTGAGTTATTTCAATTAACTTCTCTCTAAATTTTGATCAAGATACAACTCCCTTTAATGATGAATTTAAAAAAAAAAAATTAAAAGTGGGGTATACTTTTAACTAGAAAGTAGTAAAGACAAACTGACATTTATACATAACCATGACACAAATGCAATTGAGAATTCAAAATAATGAAACAAGTTTTTAGAATACCAACATTAACACATAGGTTATAAGACACAATTTTTGAAAACAAATGTCACAAGCATTTCAACACAAAGATTGAAAATACCAATACATAGATAGCTATTCAAATTTAAATTCCACTACACCACAAAAGGAAACAAATGTTACACAATTGTATATCACATTTACAAAGGAAAGTAATATTCAAGCATTAACCCAAGCTCATAGACTTAGAAATAAATACTAAGCACAACATTCAATTTTGAATGTTCACAGACAAAGGAATTCCAAATAGAATGAGCAAATTTTTAACTGATATTTCCTTGATCAAGTCTCACTCCTCCACTAAAATGTAATGGGGATCAAAAGTTCAGACCCCTCAAATGCTCTTTAACTAGCACTTGCACCTGTAGGAGGTTCAAGGGGGTCGCCGATAGGAAATTAAAGGTAAAAACATAAATGAATTGGAACAAAACAAATTAGTTATATAAAAATATAGTTGTATACACATACATTATATAATATAAGTAGGTACGTAATTTTGTTGAATGTCTTTTTATTTTTTAATTTTAAACAATAGGATCCCTTTGAACAATTTGTATCCACTTTGCCTAAATAATTTAGTTAAATAAGAGCATCTCTTTGTCTTTTTGAAGCTCCTCTTTTAAGGTCTTGGAATGCGTATGCAATGAAATACAATGTTGATTAGATTCCTTTGAACAATTAGTATTAGTTTGCATCAAAGTCACATAAGAGCTTCGCTATGTCTTTCATGAAGGACTTCTTTTTTAAATCTTGGAATGTGTATTTAGTGAAATACAATGGTGTTAGATGATAAATCCATAATTTGTAAATATTTAACTAGATATGTAAGTTTAAAAAAAATTAATTTTTTTTGAGGAGATGGGTAAATCTTTTTTTTTTTTAATCATTGATTGTTCACCTATAGAAGATAAATTTTGTAATTGATTGGTTTTATTATTTTTACTCTATTGAATAATTACAAGTTTGTAATTTTGAGAGAGTTTATAATTAATTGTGCATACCTGTGAGAGCAATTGTAGACAAACTTTTTTTTCCTAATAATATTGTATGGATTTTATTTCTAATTGTGCAATGTAGTAAGATATAGATTATTATGATACATTTACAAGAATTTACTTAAAATAATATAAAAAAATAAATTTAATGTTATGTTTAAAAAAACATTAAATAAATGTAATAAAATAATAAAGCATTCAAATTTATATTAAAAATGAATAATGGTGTATGAATTTTATTTCTAATCATGCAATGGAGTAATATAGATTGGTATGATACATTTACATGAATTTACTTAAAGTAGTATAAAATAAATAAATTTAATTTTATACATTAAAAAACATTAAATAAATATAATAAAACAATGAAAACATTCAAATTTATATTAAAAATGATCAAATAATATGTTTAATTGATAATGCAAATATATAACAATGAAAATAAATTTACATAACAAACATGACACTTATACACTAATCATTATATAAAACACCCTAATTAATTAAAATGGACATAAAATAAATTAAAATAAATAAAATATGTAATTTTCACCATTACAATTATATATAATTAAAATTTACATCATAATATTAATATTCAATTTTTCACATTAATTATTTAAATACATCAAAAAATAATTATTAATTATAATGTATGATATTTTTAAAATGGGATGAGCTTGAATTGTCTATAAAAAAATTGTGTTAAAATTCTTAGAAAATACATTGTATGAATTTGAATGAAAATTTGTTAAAATTGTAAGGAAATATATTATATGTTTAAAATTATAAAAATGGGAAATATCATAATTGAATACTTATCATTCTTTAAAAAATATTTATGAGGTTAAAATTATTAGAAGAAACGGTAATCAAGAATGAGTGATTTGATAGAGAAAAATACATATGTTGAATCTTCAATCAAAATAAATTTAACATTCAAGTTTCTATATAACATATGTCAATAGATGAAGTTAGGTATAAATTTTAGGTGAATTTTGGACAAGAGATATGCAACTATTGAATGCTAAATTTTAGGTGAAATTGAGACAAAAGATATACAAATATTGACCATTAAATTTTAGGTGAATTTGAGCCAAATTTGAGACAAGAGTTAAGTAAATATTGATGTTGATTCAAGCAAACACATTTAATTTTGGATGTAACATACCCTACATAGGTCTAAATATACAAATAGTAAATGCTAAATAAGGTAAATTATTATATTTTGAGTGTAATGCATCTTAATGGATGAAGCCAAGTATTAAGTGAATTTGAGGGAAGAGATAAATATTTGTTGAATGTTGAATTAGGTAAACTACCACATCTAATCTTCAATTTAGTGTATTCTATTTTTTTGGTATAAGACAAAGTACAAGGGCTTGATAAATTTGAGTAAATAATTATACAAATATTGAATAGAATAAAATATTACATTCAATTTTGGATGCAACATGCTTCAATGAATGAAGATTAATAAACATCTTGAATGAGGATAAATATACATCTTAAATGAATTTGAGAAAAAAAAAATATTAAATATTAAATAAGATAAACTACAACATCAAATTTAAACAAGTATAAATCTTAAATACATTTGAAAAAACACCCCTTAATCGTAACATCCAAACCAAAAATGACCCATTAAATTTTGAAAAGTGATCTTTCTAAAAGATTAAAAAAATACATAACATGATTAATTAGAAATATAATTTGAGAACAATTACTCCTCAAAAAATCTAAAAATAACTTAGCATAGACAACATTTATCACATGTTATGTGGTGAAAACATGAGTTTGTGACAGTGAAGTTCCCAATTTTATAGGAATGTACTTCCCAAATTTATAGGGATGTAAATGGGCCACTAAAGGGGGATCCTACAAGGTTTTGCAATCAACAACTCCTCTAAAATGAATTGAATGAAGACATTTTATAGGGTTTGGAGAAACTTAGTCTTAGCGTTTGCCTTTTAGAGCAAGTTATAGATTGCCTCTTAGCAGGTCATAATCAACACAGCTATCTAAGTTGTGGGCCCTAAATGAATGGTGCATACCATCTTTTCGCCTTAAAACCCAATTCTAAAGCCACCCATAATGCGTGCCATGACATCGACTAATGTAAGTTTTAATGACTGATGTTTAACAACATTAACCACAGTTATTATAATCTGAATTTAAGCTTATAATATATTAATTCTCTTGAGCGCAGCTACTATGACCTTAATTAGTTTAATTAATATCACCAAGTTTTGTATTCATTATGTCTTAAGTTATATTTAGGGCCACCTGCTACATCTAATTGATATTTTTTTCTAATTTGTTTAAAATGAAGATGGCAGAGCACACCTGTCGGAGAAAGCCAAATCCTTAATAATAAAAATAGTTTATATTATTGAAATGCACTGCATATCTTCCACGTTTGGAGCTGCATATCTCCCACGTTTCCTTCAGTGCGAATAGATTGAAGTAGCAGTTGTAGGGGAAAGTTAACTCAGTAAAAGAAATTAGGCAGTTGAAATATTTCTCGCCTCACACTTAAAAACAAATTTTAACTGGCAGCTAATATTTTCGTTTAAAAGGTGCAAAAATCTTCTCTGTAGCTGAAGAATATAGTAGCTCTAAAACCCCAGTATTTATTTTAGATCTTCTTCTGTGAATAGATTGAAGCTGCAGCTGTAGGCAGATTTTGTTGTGGTTCAACTCTAAAACTCTGCACTTTTTTATGGTCAGCATGGTTGACAGCAGGACACAGTTTGTGCATAATCTTGAGGTAAGTCACTTACCATATTTTTAGGAGTGTTTTTATCACCTATTCAATCTCAAAGCATAAAATGTGTGATCTCGTTTATATATTTTTTGATATTGAAATTTGGATTAAAATCTTTGACTAATGCCCCCTTACTTATACTCTAGTTCTAGCAATTAGCATATGAAAGCAACTTGATGCTTGAAATGCTTCACAGGCTAAGGCTGCTACTCTTCTGGAAATAAAGGTGGACAAAAACAAAGTGCAGAGAAGACAAAGTTGAATTACATATTAATAAAGAAGGAAATAGCGAGCAAACTGCGTAGCAAAGAATGAGTGCATAATATTTGTGTGGGAAAAGTGCAAGTAAGGAATGCAGAAGAATAAAGTGCTGAAGAGATTCTATAATGAATAGTTCTGGAAACACAGAAAGATAAGTGCACTGTTAAGCACTGTTATTGACTTTTCCTGGTGGGAGACAAAAATTGCAAAAACCTGTGTCATGCAGAATTTACAGCAAAAATATTACAAAACCTTTTCATAGTCAAACTTAAAAAGATACCTATGCAAACCACAATGAAGAGAAGCAAACATGAAAGTCCTCATCCGTCTATTCTTGATATAAATTGAGAGGATCAAAATTACAAAAGTTGTTTCATTTAGATAAAAATAGAGAAGATATAAGCATCAAAGTTTTTTTTGTTACCTATTAGGAGAGGTAACAATGGTTTCTCATTCTAGACAAGTTGTCAACTGATGTGAATGTCGTATTCTTCCATGAAGCTTGCTATATAGCCTGGTGTATTTATCTACACTTTGGGCGGTGATTAAGGGTGGTGGTAGAGGACAGCAAGGCAAAAACTTTGGACAACATTAATGCAAAATCTCAAACCAAATCACTTATTTATTGCAAGAATGATCTGCATTTACTCAATTACTGCATATGGATAAGATGGATTTGATCTGCATTTACGCACTTCAATAATAATTTGATTTAAGTATTTTGTGCCAGAAGAATGAAACATGAACAACACGTATGCAAGTTGTTTCCGCCTAAAATCCACACTGTCAAATGGTTTACAGAATTTGCAAGTTGTTTCCGACTCAAACCCAGACTGTCAAATGGTTTGCGGGGTGTGTGAGACAGGTATGCCAATGGCTTGTGGACTGGAAAGTCCACAATAAGAAGCCTATCGACTAAATTAAATATTTAAAGCATTTCAAAGTAACTATCCCAAAGTCGTGAAAATTGATTCTTTAAAAGAACTGTAAAAATAAAGTTTAATACATTAAAACTTTAAAAACTCAAAACTTCCAAATAAGTGTGCCTATTGATGAGGTGATTGGATCTATGGGCCCACATTTACTCCATCTATTGGGTCTTGTTGATTGGATACTATATGCGCCTCCTATGTGACAGCTGGAATCTCGTTGTGTTGAGGGATAGTGACATTTTTGGTCCTAAGTTTTCAAAGAGCCTTGTTCCTACGAAGAGTGTTGATCATGGTAGCAAGGGTGGATAGAAAGTTCTCATACCAAGATAAAGTAGAATCGATCCAACTTCTTCAAATTGTCCTTGTTAAAAGATTGTTCACTAGACAATGTATTGACCAATTTCTGAAATCCTTCCTTTAATTCATGAGTCATAGCTACACCATCATTGTCATTCTTTTTAAGTTGGCAACCAAAGTCTTAAAAACTCTTTGATAAGATTGATAATATTAATGTAGTTGCATTCTTTTAACAATTTATTTTGTTCTTATAAATTTTCCTTCGGGAAGGAGATTTCCACTTAATATTTTTTTTACACCTTGGGTCATCTGCAGAAGGGATTATTTACTCTATTGTAGCTTTATCTAAACCCATGTCTAAAATTTTCTTAATATCTTGATTAGCTTGCAACTAGAGAGATTCTTCTTGTTTACAATTTTCTATTTTAGTTTTGATAGAATTTCTCAGCGAAGTCAATTCATCATGGACTTTCTTCAACTTTTCAGTCAAAGGAGGACCTTTGGCTTTCAAATCTATTACCCATTTTTTAGTGACTCTACCATAATAGCTGTCCCTTTACACCTTATTCACCATTTCTTTACCAACTACATAATTAGGGTCAAAAGAAGAAATTACTTGGTTGACAAGTTGGGGAGAAGATCTTTCAATGACTTTAAGCAATTGGAGAGTAACTCTTCTGCCTTCTTTAATTCATCTTTTTCATGTTTTTCCTTCTTAGTTCTTTCTACTAACCTTGTGGTTGTTACTTGGAAGTTGTGGACATCCCCATATCTGCTTAGGAGACCCAAGTCTACCTTTTTCATATTATAGTTTGCTACAGTGGTATAATATCCCCCTGTTTTGAGTTTTCTTTTTTCTTTTTTTTTAAATGTTTTTTGATTTTTTTGTGTTTTTTGCCAAGAATGTAGGAATTACATATATTTGAAAAATAAATAACACCGAGCAAATGCATAGAATAAATAACTCATATTTGATTATTATTTTAGGAATTACATAGATTCATACCCAAATTACAAAATATATAATATTGTAGATCTGAAAGTGTTTGATCAATAATTGGAGACTCACAAATATAGATGCCACCTCCAAATACCTTTAGAATCCACCTCAAAACTGTTGCACAAATATTTGATTGCCCTAGACACCAAATTTGGTGGTGGTTTGATGAAAAATATGTAGGTGTTTAACCCTAGGAACTCTCACGCCCAATCTGTAGGTCGTACAACCTACTCAATATTGTACGACCTGTTATGATCATCACGTGCCAGATGTTGTTTGCTCAATCAATAACAATGATAATAGAAATTAATATATTCTGATTGAAACGTCTAGCTTAACGATATCTTTGTTGAATTGAAAACTAAGTACCTTTATTTTATTTATTTAAATTCTAGGTATTTATTCATAGTAGATTAATTAGTTCAGCCTTGGATATTTATCTGAGTGTATTATTTTCCCTTACATAAATTAGCGAATCTAGCATTCTTACACCGTTTGGGTTTTTCCTTAAGGTTTATTCCTCCTACATTAGGTTTTTATTTATGATTATTTTATCATATACCTTGTGTTTTAAATTGTATTGGTGTATAAATCTACCCTTTATTTTGCTTCATTGTTGTTCTATTAATTGGGGTTTTGGGCTCCATTATTTAATATATATTTGATTCCTACCTACCCACCCTTGTTTCTATGCTTTCTCACTACATATTCATAATGGATTCTTGTAGCTTTTTACCTTTAGCCTCTTTACATGCATGCCTTGCCAATTTTGATGATTTCCTACATTTTGTATTATTTGATCCTTCCATCCTTCATGCTCTCATGTCTTTACACTATGGATAGGAATATATTCTCAATATAGGCGTCATTTCATAATGTATATGATTTTCCCTTCTTCATAGAGATGATTAGTGTTTTTCTTTCTCTTTTCTATATATTCACTTGACTTGTCCACAAGTTTCAATTTGATTCCACATTTTTATAACTAGTGGTAGTGTTGTGCATGAGCATGATGCTTTTAAAACCTTTATTTCTTATGCTTTGGTTCACAGTGATGATACATATTGTATGATGGATATTGATAAGATATCTTCACCTTATTGTGACATATCTAAAGATGATATATAGTATATGATGAGCTTCCCTCTCCATCAACTAATCATTATGATGTAATGGATAGTGATGATATATTGTTCTTATATGTCATGATAATATTATTCCTCACCCTTGGATTCATGTTCCTTTAATGATTCATCTTATGAGGAGTCTAGAGATAGTGATTTATGTGAGTTACCTTCTTATATATGTGATGATGCTTTGTGATGATAATTCTCTTACATATCATGTTGGTGCTATGGATATGCATGATGTTACTTTATTATGGGATATAATAACTTTAATGTTTCTAATAATGCATCTTTACATGTTAATTCAATTTTAACTTCTTAATTACAAGGTACTTAAATGATGATATCTTATTGGTGAGTGAATTTTGAATTACTTCAAGTAATAGAGCTTTGTCATGGTTTGATCCATATTGTTTGTCTTATCATTCATTTAAGGCATTAGCACATGATTTTATTGCATATTTTGATTTCCCTAATATGTCCAAGGATAGTTTTAAATTTTCCATGTGTCTTTTGATGTCCCATAATTTGAGATATGTGTTCATCATCTTCACATGATTTTCATAATCTTCACATGATGTTCATAATCTTCACATGATGTTCATATGGAAAATACTCTTTACAATTCTAAGGGACCTAGGTTTGTAATTTAATGTCACCCTAATTCTTCTCCCTGAGGTATAAACCTATGTTTCATGAGGCTTGAGGCTTCCAATTCACATAATTATCATACAATGGGTCATACTTATTAGCAAATGGCTAGTGGATAAAATTGTGAATATATAAGCTTATGTTTTATGAGGTCCCTATTTCATGGATTTATCATGTGGGTTGGTCACACTTATTATAATATGGTTCTAAGTTTTAGAAAACTGCATCTACTTACTCATAGTAGTTTCTTCATAACATTAAAATTCCTCCTACACCTTCATTTAAAAGCAAGGTATGTAAAGGATATAATATTATTGACTAAATTAAAAATACTTAAGCTAAGATATCACTTTGGGATTTGTCATTATAATCACTTCTATACGAGGATATCATACAAAAAGCTTTAGAAAAGATCCAAGTGCATTTTAATATTCTATCATTGATACTACTTCTATGATAGATATTTAGCATATAAACACAAGCATAACATTTCCTTTGATAGAAAAAATCACCCACTTGAGTCAATTATTAATGATCATTTACCTTTACATGTTATAGTGAAATATTAATATATAAAGATAAAGTGTGCCTTGGTTGATAATGGATCTAGCTCGAACATGTATAGTGAAGAATGTTTGAAAAACTAAAATGTGGACATGTCAAAGTTGAAATTTAATAAAACATTACTATCAAATAGCTTGATAGTACTACTAGAGTATTTGGGTACTATCATTCTCACTATTGCATCTAGATCACTTACTATTGATTATCTTGTCCATGTGATACCTAAAAAAGTAGCATATAACATTTTATTAGTTCATCCATGGGTACATGATATAAGGATTGTACCATCCACACTTTCTAAAGATTTTTTTTGTATCACAATGACAAGTCTTCTATACATGTAGTTGATCATCCATTTAGTCACTATGAGATGGTTAACATGCCTCATTTTATTATTACACGAAATGAACCTGCAAAAGAGAAAAAGAAACAGAAGGAGGTTGCCTCCAAAACATAGGAGGCATCAAAGATCACCATTTAGGCTAAAGTAAGTTGAGATTATGGTGTTTTCCACCCAAGTACCTATTGATGTTGATGAGAAAGATGAGGCCATGGAGATGAGCCAAGTGGATGATATGGGTATCAAACTAGTGGAGAGAGTTGGGAGTGATCTTATGTAATATCCATAGGGTTTCTTTATTCTAGGGTTTTAGATTTGTTGATGAACAAAATCAAATTGGAAAAGATAAGTTAATTGCACATAACTTCAGCCAATCATTAAGTTGAAATCACCAATAGAATTGAGATAATTTTCACTACATATCTAAAGGAAAATCAATAAATTTTCATGATTTCATTTAACAACAAAGTGCAATAGGGAAACATACAAATGTTAACATAGGTTTATTGAGAATGAGTTCTCTATTTAACTACCCAATATACCAACACAAACCCTTGGTTAGAGTTTCCTAGATAGTTTGTTGTTATGGGTGACTATAGTTGAAGTATTGGTTTGCAGATGCCCTTTGTGAAGGTTGATCTATTTTTTTTCCAAGGGTTAAGAGTTCCACCCATATTAGCTACCCAAATGCTACCCTATTAGTGGTGTGCTCAACCCCAAAGTGTTATTTCTCACACTTCCTATGGTGTTTAGGGCTATTGTTAACTACATATCTGGACCCTAGACACCTAGTTACTAGATGATATGGCCATTAGATTGGTCAATATATGAACCAGGTAACAAGTATTTTGGAGGTCAAATATGAAACTTTTCCTTTCTAATGTGCTAGCTCCAAAATTAGACTCACAATCACTCCAAAATCCACTATTTCGCATAAACTCACAAAGTAGAAATCATCTTTGAATTGATACCTCCCAAAAAGTAAGTCGAGTTGTTGTGTCCATCCCTTACAAGGAATAATGTGGTTGTTTGCAAGCATAACATTAAACCCATCAAACTTTTTTACATTAAAACCTTTCCTAGAAACCAAATTTGCATCTATAAAATTATGAGTGGCACCACTATCAATCACACTACCACTTTGAGACCTTGCAAGATCCCCCAAACTCTCAAAGCATGGTACTTGGGTGACTTGGAAAGAGTAGAAAGAGTACCTCTCAAAATCTCTTCTAATTTTCTCCTAGATTATATCCCATCAATTGCCTTAGGCCAATTTTCTTCAAATTTTGAGTCCTCTTCAAAAGGAACCTCTATGTAATGTATTTTCCCCTTGCACAAGAATCTATGGCCTAGCTCAAATGGATCTCTACAATAAAAACACAACTTCTTCCTCCAAATATCATTCTTAGTTTCTTCAATCTTGTTTGGTTTTGAAGGTAATGTTATTGGTTGAGGGGTATACTTTTGGAAGGGTTTCATATGTCACTCTATTGATGCACCCTTGGAGAAGAATTTGTTCTTGACCATTGAACCTTCCAATTTTAAAACCCTTTGAATAACATGTTTTAATGAGGTTGGCTTAAAATCTCTAAATAACCCTCATAGTGACTCTAGTAGTCCCTCAAAAAATAAAAGCATAAGTCTCATATTTGTAACATCTAATACCATGACTGAAACCTTTTTAAATTCTTCTATATACTTCTCTTTTAAACCGCACTACTTCAGTCATGTCAGTTCTCTAAAATGCACCTCAGGATCCTTCCTATCAAACCTATCCATGAACCTTTGTGTGAATTAACATATGTCACCACACTACAATGTCCTTGTGTGACTAGCCCATGATGCCACCACTAATGTGTTGTACCATCCAAATGAATAAAAATAAACTTGATAGCTTCATCCTATTTCATTGGGTTGGATGAAATACATGCATCTATTTTTTGCACCCAAGCTCATGTAATGACCTTCCCCAAGCCATCAAAATTTGGGAGATTCAACTTACTCACTATTTCCTAGAGATCTTTATTAAATTGTTGCATATGTTGTCTCCCTCTTGATTCCCTTATACCATTATGGAATATATAAATGGAATTTGACACCTAACCTATAGATCAAGTCTTGAATAGGCATCTATGCACACATTGAAATAATTTTCCATTGGATTCAACTCTTCCTCTTCTTGTGTCAACTCAAATATCGATAAGAATGAGGGTTGTATGGGTCTGGAAACCCTACTATAATTATTTTTAGACATGTTCTGATTTGAGTTACTACCTTTTGTTCAATTATTGTGTGCAAATTCAATGAAATTATTAGCATTTTTCATGTTCTATAACATTTGGAGTAGTATTTGTGTTGCTTGCTCTTTTTATTTCCATTTTCTCTGACCTCCGTGCCATTTGTTGTTGTAGTTGTATGAAAGATCTCCATTCATCATCTCGATCTATGATTTTTTTCTTACCTCAACTTCTAATTTACACTCCAATATGATGTGACGCGGTCTATAACTTTTCCTTCTCTCTCTGTAAAACATGTTGATCTCTTTGGCTTAGTTGCGTACACAAAATTCATCCAACAAATTGGCAGAACTTCCTTCTTTAATACCACTATACAATATCCATAGGGTTTCTCTATTCTAGGGTTTTAGATTTTTTGAGGAACACAATCAACTTGAAAAAGATAAATTAATTGCACATAAATTCATCCAATAATTAAGTTGAAATCATTAGTAGAACCAAGATAATTTGCACTACATATCTAAAGAAAAATTAACTTATCATGACTTTATTTAACAACAGAGTGGAGTAGGGAAACATACAAATTATATCATAGATTTATTGAGAATGAGTCTCTATTTGATTTCCTAATATACTAACACAAACTGTTGAACACACATGAATACTAAGGGGGGTGGGGGGGTGAATCAGTATGCTATAAAATTTAATCCCAATTAACTATTGTTGAAGTTAAGTTATAATAATTAAGCATTCATCCACTTAATCAAAACAAGAGAGAAGACAAACAACCACACAAGAACACAAATAACACCAGATTTATGTGGAGAAACCCACAGGGGAAAAACCACAGTGAGAAATTATGCTAGGAGTTGTCCTAATCCAACCTAACAAATAAAAATAGTTTACAATCTGATTTTGGGATACAACCCAAGGAACCAACTACTCCTTGAGTTTGATTTAGGGGCTAAAACCCAAGGAAGCTACTACTCCCTAATTGAAAGAAAGAACATATGAAATATGAATGATATTATGGCTTCAACCATTGATAGTCATCAATTCTACGCATTAGGTCTATGGTAGATCTTGTCACGCTCTGCTCATGCACTCATGCATCTTCACATACTTCTATCATACACTTCACATCTTTGATCTTCTATATATATCATCCACACACAAAACATAAATTCAATTGGCCACAAATAAGAAAATAATGAAACTTATAGCATGTCATCCTACATCTTTATTGGTGGTATACAAGAATGATATAACATTATTTACATCTCATCCAAATGAGTTGACATGACTCATACCACATCTACAAACACTTCTTGAAGTTCGCTTAATCTTGAAATAGTAGCGCACATCACCAACATACCCTAGTTGGCCTTAGCAACAACATAACTTCACAGACTAACTTAAACACTTTTTGTGGTACTGGAAATAAGAAATTTCTTCATGCGCTTCAAGCCACAAACACTAAGACATGTAGAGTGTCCATAAAAACTCATACCAATGATCTATACAATCTTTTATTGGCGTAAGAAAACAAACATATGTTATGATGAAGGATAGGCATCTAAAACCAACTATAACACTCTGACATAGAATAACTAAACTTGCGGAGCACCAAACCACTTGAATATTCAATATAGCATGCATTGAACATCACTGATCATGTCCTCAAAACCACATGGCCAAAAAATCACATCCAAAGGAATGAAAAGCATTCCAATAAGCCTTCATCACCACTTTGCACTGCTAGAGCACATACTAGAACTCTGCCACTTCTATCTTTCACTGTAGAAGGTGTAATGAATTGAGATCTTCGATATTACACCTTCACACCTCTATTTTCTTATCTTTTGGATTATAAGACTAAACCTTTCTCTATAGAAGGATGCAAACCAAAACACTATGTCACTGCCTTAGGATATATACTGTGAATGCCTTAGGCACAACTTCTGCATCTTTTCACTAAGTGTGGTACACCAAATTGGAAAGATATCAATGTAGACCTACTGTAAACACATTATAACATGTGTACCCACTTCTGCATCACACTTAGACATTAAGCATATTGATAAATTGCACTGTTGATTTGTACCAACTGATATCTTTGCACATTAGCTATCTCTAGAGCATATAGAGTCTTCAACACACTTTTGACATCAATAAAAAGAAATGTCATCAAGATGAAACAATCTCCCCCTTTTTCATTGATGAAAAAACCAAAAATATATGCACAAACACTCCCCCTTAGGTGCAAATTTCTCTCTCCCCATTTGACATCAAGGGAAAAAGGTAACAAAACTTCTTTGTACAAGCAAAAATCTATAAAATCCTCTTTAAACTTAACAAATTTTACTCCCTCTGGGATGTTATCAAAAATATCTTCATATCCACTAAAATAACTACTCCACATATATGTAAAACATAAAAAAAAATGTCTTACACCAAAAAATCATAACTCACTTGGAAGGTAGGATGTTCTTGTAAATATTCTTGAGTTGAACCAGGCTACTATCCCATTGCTTCTTAGTTGTATTCAAGGCCTAGATTTGATATGTCAACTACATAAATTTATCTTCTACATCTTCCAAAGAAGATGACATTGGTATTTGTGAACTACACCATTAGCTTTTGTCAAGAGTCCAATGAGTGAAGCCTGTAGAGTATAAACTAGTGTCTTGTAAACTTGGTAGAAACCACACAATTCAGAGGTATGACTAGCTGAACAATCCACTCAACATTGTAAATACTTCATTAAATTTTCAACCAAGCTTTGTAAACTTGTGATGGTGTTGCACTATGTGTGCCTTCAAATACCTAGGGTTACCTAGGTTATCCTATTAAAGGTATTTTACTTGTTGGAAAATAACAAAAATGCATAACAGTGAAAGAAGTAAACTAGCGCTAATAGCAATTGGTTCCTACATCATAACCTGTAGTTGGACTGCTGCTAACAAAGAACTATTGAAACTAACTCAAAATTGATCAAGACTAGTAACTGAACTTATTCTAATCTCTGGAGTACTATAAATTAACTAAATTCATTCATGCTCGTGAACATTCATTAGTGATAATCAAAATATGAGAATCTATTCTGACTTACATGTAATTTATGAAGTAATGATAAATAGAAATAACTACTAAACATGAATAAACAACTGCAAATGTAGTGAAGAACAGTTACCTTGAGGGGCCTACTCGAGTGGTTGTCTTCACTTAAATAAACTAAATCTAAATCTTCAAATTCTACGCATTCATATAAACTTAAAATTCATTCATTACGCATCACAAAAGATTACACAAAATCTTCCTCACAGATTGTATTCAAGGAAATCATTTTTGAATAATCAACATGTTTGTAGATGATAATTGAAAACTGAAAAGTAGCTGATAACAAAATACTGAAATCAACTAATTAAGGACTTGACCACCGACTATATATAAGAACAAGGGAGTTTATTCTAAACATAACTCCTAATTGAAATCATTAAATTCAACTCCATATATATATAAATCAGGGTATGCAATTAAGATTGAATTATTCAAATTGCAACTAAAAAGAAACAAGATTTCTAATAGAATTGAAACTCTGCAAAATAGATTTGCATGTGGAACACACAAATAGTTATCCAAAATCCTATCAACAAAATAATTCTTCTTCTCAATGCGTTATTAACTATCATAATGATGCATGACTAACTCCATCAGGTTCCTCCACATGGTAGTTATTACACTCAGCTTGATCAGGCACTTCCCCTATTTTGTTGTCCAAGTCTTCCTTTTGTTGTTGGCTCCAACTTCGAGTTGTTGCGGGCTATAGTGTCTTCTTGGGCTGCAAGAGGTCAATCCACAAAACATATAAAAAAAGCTAACCACCATGATTAAACATAAAATTCCATCCATATTTCATACGCTCACATATAAACCATGCAATGCTACTATATCATAACTATATTTCTATTACTATAATTCAGGTCCAAGGTTGTATAATAAACATGAAAAGATAACATAGCATAGGAGTATTGCCTGGAAGGATTATCTGATAATTTCTGAAAGCATGCATGGAAACAATAGAAAATAGGCTAATAAATGAACCCAACATTTCTCCCAACTATACTTTTGCTTGGCTTCAAGCAAAACACTAGGGGTACATTTAATAATGTAGGGTGATCTCCCTGAGGTACATAACAACATAAATTCCCTTTATTTTATTTAAGTAGGAAACTCTGTAAGCTACAAGTTGTCTCATTCTAATGATCCCAACTTTCTCACACTCCTCACCTTTTTCCCCAATCTAATGCGAAATTGGATAGAGTAGCATAGGTGGGTGGAATGTGATTGGTACCCAGTGAGGTCCTATGTTAGCAACAAGTTTCATGTATCTGCATATCCTCTCAAGCATGGTGGTAAAATTGTATACTAGATGAGGTTCTTTTCTCTACAATTTTGGGGTCAACCTATTCCATTTGTTCTGCATATAAATGTAACATTGCTTACCCAATCCCACAACTAATGTTTGCATTCTTTTATAATATTTTGTCCTTAGTTTCATAATCTTCCTTCCTACACATTTATGATCCAAGAGTTTCAACCATTCATCTATAAATGCATCAGGGTTTTTAGACTCTTTCCTTATTGGGAGAGCAAGTGATTTCTCCATCTCCTCATTGTTGGAAGTTTGGAATTCTATCATTGTTGATGTTGCTTGGCAACATGACCATGAAGTGTACATACATAGGTTGACTCGGCTGTCCCAATGTTTTCACTAATGTCAACATTGTGGGGAAGCAGTTTTTGGTGTTATTTGTACAGTACTGACTATACTAGAAAGTTGATCTATTAGAAATTTGGCTAAGTGTTCTTTGTTGATGGTGTTGTAGTTTAGTGCATCAATTTTTGGGTCCACACTTCACCACAAGTAGAGGTATAACTCTATGATTTTAACTATATCATTGTGATTGGCCTATATAACTATATTCAAGATCTTAAGAAGTTTTGTGAAGAGTACTAGAAGATATCAATGACAAAGTTCAACTTCGTATATTACTGTCATCTCTTTGTTCAGTATACCAACATGGGAGATTCTATATTTTCTTGAGAAGAATGTTTTGATGTTTTGGTTATAGATTTAGTCTTGTTGATGTCAACGAAATGAGAAACTGAAGAAATATCAAATCTAGAAGGTGCATGTATTGAGAAGCATGTGTATGATTGGAAGTTTTTGTGATTAGGTCCTATTCCTAGTCGACCTAATACATGATATGCATTGAGAAGATTAAACATACATTATGGATGTTAGTTGGATCTATTTTGGGTCCATGTTGACCTAAATTAAGTATTGCTTGAGTTTTTTGAGTGTGAAGAGGATTTTAAATATTGTGTGGTCCCAACAAAAACTACTATGGATTATTTTTGTTTATATCTAATTAGGTTGACCTAATTGAAGTGTGTTGATGTATTTGGGTATATGTATATGAGATATTTTGGAATCAAAGTGTGAGACATAGGTGGATGAGTGAGCATAAATGACATATCAAGTGCGAGTGGTATCATATGATGTGAACATGTGAATTTAGTGGTAAGAGTCTAGAATTAGAGCAGAATTGTTGAGCGACTGCTAAGCAGAGAATTACTTCATATTCAGAGCTTCAAAAGAACTAAAATACAACACAAGAGAGGTGCATTTTGCATCAGTTCATACTTTGGAAGTGAGCCATTTTCGTATTGTACTTAACTCTAGCTGTGAGCCTTATAAGGATAGTGTGACATGGCAGTGAGCCCCTGTAATATACTATATCCGAATATAATATATTATGAGCTAATACTCACTGTGGATTTTCCCATTTTGGGTTTTCCATGTAAAAATCTTGGTGTTCATGTGTTTTGTGGCCTTGTGGATGATTCATGCTTTCATTTCTTATTTTCAGTTAATATGGTTTGGTGATTGAGTATGCTATGTTCAAAAAGTTTTAAAATACTAATTCACCCCCCCTCTCAGTATTGTAAATGTTCAACACTCATATTCTTCCATTATTTCTCCCCTGAATTGTTCATTCCTATAATAAGATGCTAGTGCCCTTACTTGGAGACCCCCTACAAACATCAGAGAATTCCACTCTATTTCATCTGGCACCACATAGTTGTGCAAATATTATTCACATAGTTGATCTTGCTCTTATGGTGTAGAATCTACAAAAAAATTAAGAAACTCAAATTCCCCGCTCATCCCAACTGACTAGTTACTAATT
Source organism: Sequoia sempervirens (assembly GCA_007258455.2). Lineage (NCBI taxonomy): Eukaryota > Viridiplantae > Streptophyta > Pinopsida > Cupressales > Cupressaceae > Sequoia > Sequoia sempervirens. The sequence goes on from VDFB02034611.1 coordinate 21,125, forward strand.
AGCCTACTAAACTGAAAACACAAAAAAAATTCTTGCAAAAATAGTGCATATGTTCTTGCTGGAGGTTTGCATCTTATAATTTGGGCAGCTTTATCTGCCACCTCTTCCAATCTGACTACTAATCTCCTTAGCTCAATCTCTTTTCCTTCCAACACTTCAGCATGTTCTACAATCAATGTTTCTTTTCTTTCCTCCACTTTTCTTTTTCCTGTGCAAATTCATCAATCACCTTCCATAGCTGATAACCAAGAGACAAAGTTGTATGGTGAATTAGAGTTTTTATGGGAGGAGGTCTTTTATTTGGCATTGCAAGTTCTCCATCCCCTGTTTTGGTAATGGTCAATTGTGCCAATAGATCCATCTTAGCACCATGGCTATATGTCCATAATTTTTCTTCCAATTCTTGTATTTTTGTATCCCTTTCTTTGTCTTTCTCATAATGTTGCACTAGTTCTTCTAGATGTTTAATTCTATCCAAAGCTTCCTGAAGCTCCTTCCTAACATTTAGATCTTTTATAAAAAATTCCTTTGTTTCCAGAAACTGCTCATTACCACCCTTGTACAATCATAGTCTTCATAAGTAGGACTATCTGGGGTTTTCTTTTGTGTTTTCTTGGCAACAAACACATCTTCTAAATTTGAATCAGAAGTGGTAGACACATATCTCTTCCTCTTCACAAGTGTATGCACATTTCTAGGGATATTTCCCTTCCCTTTAGAGTCTGTCTCAACCAACATCACATCTTCCTCCTCTTGTTCTTGCCTTTTTCCTCTTCTTCAGTTTTTTCCACACTCCCCCTCATAACACCTTGTTTTTTTAATCGGCCTAAACACCTAAGTGTAGGTTTCTCCTTCTCAACATCCTTCTTTTTCTTCTCTATTTTAGGTGTGGATGTTGTGGATGTATTTCCTCTTTTGTTCTTGGGTGTAGGTGGTTTTGAGGAAGATGGGGTTTCTTCCACTACTGGTGACCTAAACTCTGGCACATTGTGCTCCTCAAGCTCACCTTGGATATGAGTAGGTGAAGCCGTAGGTGAGATAGGAGAACTTCCTCTTGTAGGTTTAGCTTGTGGCTCTAAAGTTTAAGGTACTACAGGTGCCTCAAGTAAACTATTAATATCTTCATATTTCACAAAATATTTCTAGCTTGCTTGTGGGTACTGAATTCTCGAGCTTCTTTTTACCAATAGGGCAATCAAATAGTGATGTGATAACATTGTCACTCTGTATCCTCTGATAATGAAATCCCATCCTTTTTAACATTTTATAGAGAAAATTTGGCACATTTACTAGCTAGTTCTAGCAAAGGTGACTAAGTAAATTGAAATGTACAGTATACAAAATATTTTGTCTACCATCACAAGTAAGGTATCTAATGACACAGGAAGCACAATTGGCCCAAAACCATGGAAGAGAAAGTCTATTTGTACCTTGTGAGGATGAATCCAAATTTTCTCCTCACTCACAAAATTCTTCTCTTGTAGTCACTGCATCTGCTCTAATTGGAAACTCTGCTCCAATCCTAGGCAACCCATATACCTATGCTATAGCGACTTTAGATGCATCTACCAAAAACCCTTTAAACATTGCTTAATCATGCTCCAATGTGGCTGCAAATCTTCTTGATATGTCATTGTCAAATTTTATGAGCTTTAGGAAATAATCAAGCCAACTGAATCTTGTGAAGATAGGCAATACCATTGCATCTTCTAGTATCTGCTTGTGAGCTGACGACTCTCTCCTAATAACATCACCTTCCATTATGGACCTCTTTTACCTCTGCTTAATGTGTTAACCTTGAAAATTTAGCTCAATTTCATTTCACCACCCTCAAACCCTTCTCTTACTCTGATAATTCCTCATGCATTTTCACTACCATACTATAACTGCAACTCCTCTTCTTTGTATCAACTCAATTGAGCTTAAAAATAGGTTCTGGGTTTGACTTAGCTCAAGATCATAGGATTAGGGAATTGGAAATTGAAACTGTCAGCAAAAAGTAGGTGCAATTTTTAGTACAAAAAGGGTTTGCATGTCATATCTATTATTTGCATTTGGTTTTAGGTGGCAAAAAATGAAAAAAATGGTTGATATTTTACCCTCCCCCCAACTTAAGGTTTGAAGTGACCTCACTTCAACTCGTGATAGGTGAAGGTATGATTAGAAAGTATTGAAATTAATGTCATGAATATATCACATGCTTAATTTAATATGAAATATATACTGAAAGCATTAAGAAATCTATGATAATTATGATAGTGTACCTTGCGTACCTGTCAAAGGTGACTAACTAAACACCACGCATGTGAGCTAATTAAATTGTATTCACAATATGATTTGATGCGACAAAAATTAATTGTAGTTGAATGAATGATGAGGTGGCAGATATAAGGTAATGAAACAAAATAGGTGGACAATAGTTGGTGATGTGACAGTTCAAATATTTAAAATTTGAATTGGAAATAGTAAATAAGATAGGTATGTTGCAGGTACTTATTATGATAAGATGGATACTGTATGTGAGAATTTTGAGGTGAAAACACATGAACTGTAATTAATGTGGTGCTAATTGATTTGATTTTTTTTCTACTAGACGACGCTATAGGTACCTTAGACATTAGGTCCTTTCTTGGATTATGACAGTTGTTGTACTACAGGTCCCTAGTGCGATAGGGCCCTTTTCAAATATTGAAAATTGTATATGTAAAATAAGTCCCTCCGGAAAAAGTATGCACATCATTATAACTATGGTGTGTGTGCTTGTGAGGTAGAATAAGGAATTAAAGCTGAGTGATCTCAGGGATTGAGCTGTGTAACTCAATCTCTGAATCACCTGAAGGACTTGGTATATCTGTTGCTGACACATCACTCTATGTTTTTGAACTTGTATCTTGACCACTGTGAGGTCCATACTACTGAAATAGAGAAAACATAAAATATTCCTTTTGTACTGGTTTCTTACAAAGTTTCAATTGGTGGCCATTAACCAGGAGTGAGAAGCTCACTGCATCTATAGTATGCAACTTTATTGTTCCATTAGGAATGATTTGGTTGATCTTATAAGGTCCCAACCACCTGGATTGGAGTTCCCTTTTGAAATCCTTGTACCTTGAATCATATAATAAGGCCCAGTCTCCTACATTAAATTCTTTTGTTTTGATATATTGGTCATGCCACTTTGTCCGCTGCTTTTGTACTATCTTAATGTGATGGATGGCCCCCATCCCAATTTCATCCAATCCATTTAAGTGGTGTAACCTCTTAGTTTGAGATGCTATGAGACCCATGCCCAACTCTACTATTGTTCTTAATGTCTTATATTCAAACTCAATTGGGAGGACTGTTGTTTTTCCATATACTAGCTCATAGGGTGTAAAACTAGTTGTTGTTTTCTAGGTTGTTCTATATGCCCATACTGCTTTTGGTAACCTAGCAACCCAATTTTTACTATGTAATTGCACTGTCTTGGTTACAATAATTTTAATTTGTCTGTTGGTAACCTCCACTTGGCCATTGGACCAAGGTGATAAAGGTGTTGACTTTTTGTGCCTGGTTTGGTATTCTTCAACCAATTTGGTAATGAGGTTTGAAGTAAATTATGGACCCTGGTCAGTCACAATTTCCCTAGGTACTCCATACCTAGTAAAAATGTCTTCATATGGGAATTTATTCACATTTCCATCTCTAGAAAATTGTAATGCCTTCACTTCTACCCATTTAGTGAGATAATCAGTGCAAACTAGAATGTATTCCTTGTTGTTAGAAGTAGGTGAGATTGGTCCAATAAATTATAGACCCCATTTGTCAAAGGGAGCTAGTGTTAAATGAGGCTGTAATGGCATTTTACCACTCCTTGTTGGATTACCCATTCTTTGACACCTATCACAACTCCTTGTATACTTGATAGAATCCTTGTGTAAAGTAGGCTAGTAATAACCAATTGTGAGGATTTTGAGAGCTATATTTTTAGTTGCAAAGTGACCCCCACATGGTTCATCATGGAAAGCTTTCATGATATCAAAGATTTCATCTTCCCTTATGCACCTTCCCATGATATTGCCAAGCCCATTGTAGAACAGGTAACCAGATATCCAGGAGTATGGACTTATGTACCAACTATCTCTTTTCTCTTGGAGAAAAGTGTGGTGGAATCTTCCCCGTCACTAAATAATTTGCAATGTCAGCATACTAGGGTACATGTACATTAAGAGCAAACAAGTGTTCACCTGGAAATGAGTCATCCACTACCCCTTTTGTTGATTGTGTTGGTGACCTTGACAAAAAATCTGCTACTACATTAGCCTTACCAGGCTTGTCCACTATTGTAATACCAAACTCTTGTAGAAGGAGCAACCATCTAACTAGTCTACCCCCTACTACAAGCTTGTTCACAAGATATATGATAGTTGTATGGTCTATGTGAACAAAAAATGAATAACCAATGATGTAATGCCTGAATTTATTGATGACATACACCACTGCTAGCATCTCCTTCTCTGTAACAGTATAATTTGGCTCTGATCCCTAAATATTCTTGCTAATATAGTAAAAAACATATCTTTGTTACCTTCTTTTTGTCCCAAAACTACTCCAATAGCAAAATATGAAGCATCCATGTGTATATGGAAGGGTCAGGTCCAATTTTCCCTCCTCAAAATAGGTGCTTGGGTTAAGGCTTTCTTTCATTTTTCAAATGAGTGTTGGCACTCTGATTTCCAATCAAATTCTATATCTTTAGTAAGTAGAACAAACAATGGTGCAACAAGCTTACTGAAGTCCTTAATGAACCTCCTATAATAGCCTGCATGGCCAAGGAAGCTTCTAATATCTCTTTTCTTTTGTGGAATAGGTAATGTATAAATGATTTCTATCTTATGTGGATCAACCCGAATCCCTACACTGGATATGAAATACCTTAAAACAATTCCTTGAGTTAGGACAAATTATGCTCTTTACATCTCTTTAATACCTTTTGTAGATTGCTAATGGATTCCTCATAAGTTTCCCCATATGTGGTGAAGTCATCCATCTATATCTCATAAATATTTTAAATGTGCACATATATTCATGTACAAAGTTTCTCACTTAGATTCAATACAATCCTAGATTAGTGGTATCATGCGATTCATTTAGCATATCCTATTAAATGAGATTAAAGTATTTGATCCTCAATTTAAAATTATGAGAAGCATCAAATTATCTTTCAAATTATTCAAATGCATTCAAATAGTAGAGGAGCAATATTTAGTCCAAACACTAATCAAATATGAAATTTTAAGGGTTTTTTGAGAATAATGATCTTTTCTAATTAGTTAGCTAATAGGGGTCCTTTAATGGGTAGCTTCATTGACTTCATAATTGAGTAAATATTTTGGTCGTCAATCCCCCTTAGGTTCAAGAAAACCTAGATGCTCCTATGTTTGAGGTAAAATTAATGCAAATGTAGTAGATAATTAGTTAGATCAATTAGAGTCATACTTCTCTATGAATGAATTAATAAAAAACATAGAAGATCCAGATTACACAAGTTATAAAATTCTCTTCACACATCAAGAAGTTGTGGCAAGCACATGTGCTTTGGGAGGGAGAGTAGATAGAAGGAATATATGAGTCGTCAAGAATGAATATCATCTAAAAGATGTCTATGACGATAATTACATGTAGTGGTCACAATTTCAACAAGGGCATGTTTTTGTAGTCTAACTCCACACCAATGCATTCAATGACCTTTGTGGAAGGTTGAGCTTATTTGAGTCAAAACAATATTGAGAACTTAATTACCATATTGACCTAAGAATATCCATTTAGTTTATATTGAAACTAGTCAAAATAAAGTTGATTGGAGAAGTATATTGCTATGTGGTAATTAGTTTAAGGAGGAGTTAAATAAAAATGGCAAGTGGGAAACAAACACCACAACAAAGAAGACGTTATCTTAAAAATAAGAAAAAACTATCCAATAAGGTGAATGATATTGAAAACACAAAATTAATAGTTACTCTTGAGTACCATCCTAAAAAAAAAATCTTACAAAGGTTAAAATATAGGATGACAATGTTAGATCTTCAAATGGAATCATTGGCATAGATCCCAATGTTCTAGTCAACACCACACAAAAAAAAATACTAGAATTTAATATATAATAACTATTCCAATCATATATGTGGGTATAAGGTAGACAAGTTAGATTTCATGATCAATGGAAATAGCATGAATAGCCTCATGAAGAGCTACATAATTAATGCAATACTAGAATCAATGGAAATTAATGCAAATGTAGTAGATAATTAGTTAGATCAATTAGAGTCACAATTCTCTATGAATGAATTAATAAAAAACATAGAAGATCAAGATTACAAAAGTTATAAAATTCTCTTCACACATCAAGAAGTGGTAGAAAGCACACGTGCTTTGGGAGGGAGAGTAGATAGAAGGAATAAATGCGTCATAAAAAATGAATATCATCTAAAAGATGTCTATGACGATAATTACATATAGTAGTCACAATTCCAACAAGGGCATGTCTTAGTAGTCTAACTCCACACCAATGCATTCAATGACCTTTGTGGAAGGTTAATTTATTTGAGTCAAAACAATATTGAGTACTTAATTACCATATTGACCTAATAATATCCATTTAGTTTATATTGAAACTAGTCAAAATAAAGATGATTGGAGAAGTATATTGCTATGTGGTAATTAGTTTAAGGAGGAGTTAAATAAAAATGGCAAGTGGGAAACAAACACCACAACAAAGAAGACACTATCTTAAAATAAGAAAAAACTATCCAATAAGGTGAATGATATTGAAAACACAAAATTAATAGTTACTCTTGAGTACTATGCTAAAAAAAAATCTTACAAAGGCTAAAATATAGGATGACGATGTCAAATCTTCAAATGGAATCATTGGCATAGATCCCAACGTTCTAGTCAACACCACATTGAAAATAATACTAGAATCTAATATATAATAACTATTCCAATCATATATGTGGGTATAAGGTAGACAAGTTAGATTTAATGAACAATGGAAATGGCATGAATAGCCTCATGAAGAGCTACATTACAAAATGGTTCAAGGAAAATACTCAATGGATCATGGATAAATGAAGACAAAGAAAGTTGAAAGGATTGGGAGCCTTGCAGAAGAATGAAGGCCTTTTGTAGCATTCACCCACCTAATCAAATTTTTTTGTGCAATCAGTTTGGCCCAAAGATGCATGAAACACAAGATATATTTTTTTTCATGTTTATATTGTTCTCAAATGATGCTATTCACAAGATTGCATTCATTTTTAACATGTCAAATAGTATGCAGTTGACCAAAATCATGAGAGGTTAATATGGACGGATCTCATATCCACTTGTAGCTCTAGATAGAATACTCACAGGTATCATGAGATCTAAGAAATAATCCATCATAGTTTAGCAATATTTTTCTCTTAGGGCTCTAAGGGACTGCACCGAAATAATATAGCTTGTAAGAAGTGGGTGATTTGGGGAACAAATGGATGCCTTTGGTTAAATTCACCCACCCACCTATATGTGTTGGTGTAATTTTTTAACCCCACCATGCATGAAACACAAGATATTCCTATTTCCATGTTTGTATTGCTCCCAAATGATGCTTTTTATACGAATGCATTCATTGTTAACATGGTCAAACAATGTGGAGTTGACTAGGATAGAGATAGGTTAGTGTGGAGGGACCACATATCTACTTTTAGGTCTAGATATAACATTCCCAGGTGCCTCGAGCTCTAAGAACTACTCCGTCATAGTTTGGTATTTTTTTCTTAAGAATCTTAAGAGACTATGCCAAAATAATATAGCCTGCAAGGATTGGGTGACTTGGGGAGTGAAAATATGCCTCTAATAGCATTCATCCATCCACTCAAATGTGTTGGCATTGTCAATTTGGCCCCACCACACACAAAACACAAGATATGACTATTTCTACATTTGCACTACTCTTAAATGCTATTTTTTTGCAAGAATTCATTCATTATTAGAATGGTCAAATATGTGGGTTTGACTAAACTAAGAGAGGTTAATATGGAGGGACACCATATCCACCTTTATTTCTAGACAAAACATTCTTAGGTGTCATGAGGTTCGAGAACTACTCCATCATAGTTTGGCAGTTTTTTGCTTTTAGGGCTATTAAGAGATTACATCAAAATAACATAGATTGCAAGGATTAGGTGACCTAGAGAATTAAAATATACATTCAATAGAATTAACCTTCCCATATGGATGTGTTGGCATATTTTTTTTTTGGCCCCACCATGCATAAAAT
>VDFB02034612.1:0-28927 GCA_007258455.2 Sequoia sempervirens
AGTGTTCCAGTTAACTTGCTTTCAATAAGGACGTGCATGTTTGCACATTGTCCATTTAGATTAGATGTATCGGTTAACTGATGGTAGCTTTCCAGTTAACTGTATAGTTTGCTTTATTAGGGTTTAGCAATAAAATCTTGCATGCATGCAAGATTGTAGTTGACTCAAGGTGATTTTAGGGTTCCTTACACCTTTCAATGTTTATAAATAAGAGCTTTCAGCTCATTTGTAAATATTGTCCTTGGTAAGATGCCCATTTGGTAACTATGGCATTCATGGCCAAAAGACTAGTAGATCAGTCCAAGGCATTTTCTTGGTACATAGATTTAGGAACATCACATTACTTCACCAATAGGCAGGATTGGATCACGGATTACATTGCTAGCAATTCTAATAAAAAAATAGTGATCTTTGGTGGTGGGGAGTACATGTTGATTTAAAGTTTGAAGAGTTGTGCAATAAGCCCTTACAACATGGTAGATGGAAAATATAGTTTGGTAGTAGTGAGACAACAAGTGTAGAATAGGAATTTACAACCAAAGACAAGGGCGAGGGCAAATGGTTATAGAAGAAAAGGCAAGGCAATATTGAGGATGCAACAAAGAATTTGAAGAACAACAGATGTCATTATTGTGGTAAGATGGATGAATGACAAAGCATTGTAGAAAAAGGTTGGTTGATAAAAAAAATCAACTAGGGAGGGCCTTAACAAAAGGCTTATATTGTAGAGAAATATAGAGGAATTGACCTTCTCTACATTCATGGCCAAAGGACTAGTAGATCAGTCCAAGGCATTTGCTTAGTACATATATTTAGGAGCACCACATTACTTCACCAATAGGTAGGATTGGATCACGGATTACACTGCTAGCAATTCTAAACAAAAATCAGTGATCTTTGGTGGTGGGGAGGAGTACATGGTAGTAGGTAAAGGAAATTTGTAGATATCCTTTGGAAGGAAAATGCTGATTTTGTTCAATGTATAATGTGTGTTAGGAATGTAGCTCAATTTGATCTTAGTGAGTTGGATTATGATACATTGCCCCATTCTCAATGTCATCTTTAGCAATCATTGCTACATAGGTGACAAAGAGACCAATAAGACTATTATTGTTGGTGTGGAGGATTATGGATCGTATAGATTGGTTGATATTGGATAGATTAGGGAGCGTGCATTGGCAACCAAGAATGCATTAGACATTAGTACACTTTGGCATCGATAGTGTGGGCACCTTAATTTGACCTACCTCACTTAGTTGGTGCAAGAGAACTTGGTAGTTAGGATTCTTGATATCCAATAGGAGGCATAAGGTGTTTATGGAGCTTGCTAGGTAGAGAAGCAACAAAGAACTCCATTTAATGTTGGGCAAGCTTGTGGAGAGCTTCAAATAGTTCATGTAGATGTTTGTGTACCATTGAACACAACCTTAGTCATTGGTGCTACGTATTTTCTTATGCTTGTTGATGATTATAGTGGGAAAATGTGGATGTGTTTTTTGAAATTTAAATTTGACATGTTCAGTGATTTTCAATAGTTTAAAGAATTAGTAGAAAAAGAGTTTGGTTGTTATTGAATGACTCTTAGGTTTGAAAATGGAGGAGAATTTTTCTCAAATGAATATAATAATTTTTTACACTAGAATAGAATAGTTGAGAGGTAGAACCAAAATATCATTGAGATGGCTTCATGTATGATGGAGAACATGAGGGTTCCAAAAATGTTTTGGGTTGAGGCATTATTTAAAATAGTGTATCTATTGAATAGATCTCCAACATAGGCGGTGAAACAAAAGATACTATAGGAAGCATGGTTTGGGAGGAAGCCCAAAGTTAGTCATCGTATGGTCTTTGATTTCATTGCTTATCCTAGATTCTAGTGAGAAAATAACCAAGTTAGATCCCAAGAACAAGAAGCCGATGATCATAGGGTACAATGAGAGTCATAAGACTTATAGATCAGAGAATAGACTGTTGTGGCTAAGGATTTAGGTGTCAAGCTTTGGGTAGATCTACTTGAAAGGGGGGATGATTTTGATCATATGGAATCTTCCAGGCTAGTAATTGTCCTAAACTCTAATGATGACAAGTTGAATCAACATTTAGATGACATTGGTATAGGTAGCCCAAATCATGGTGGTAAGATTGATTGGGAGGAGGATCCCAAGAAGAGACCAAAGTGGTGGCATAACACTATTGGAGATGTTCAAGTAAGTGAAATGATTGAGGGATCATTGAGAGGCAAGAGAAAAAGGAACTTGACCAACTTTGCTCAAATGATCAATATTTAGGGGGTTTATAAGCCATAGATGTTTGAGGACACAAAAGGAAAAATTAAATGGTAAAGGGCCATGAAAATTGAACATGAGAGTCTTAGGAAAAATGACTTGGATCTCTTAGATTTGCTAGCGAGGAAAAATCCCATTGGCTGTAAATGGGTTTACAAGGTCAAGTACAAGGAAAATGGCACATGGACAAGTATGGGGCATGATTGGTTGCAAAAGGGTTCTTAAAGAAAGAGGGCATTAACTAAGAGGAGAGCTTTGCCCCTACAACAAAGATGTGCAACATCTGATTAGTTCTAGCAATGGCAACATAGTTTGGTTGGATTTCCCATCAAATGGACGTTAATAGTGCCTTCCTCAATGGAGATTTGGAGGATGAAGTGTAAGAAGTCTACACATATCAACCATAAGATTTTTAGGTTTTAGGGAAGGAGCATCTTGTTTGTCAATTGAAGAAAGATCTACATGGCCTAAAGTAGGCACTTGGGGTACAGTACATTGAAATTTCATAGGTACTTGGATGAACAAGGGTTCTAGCAAAGCCCTTTGGATTCCAATATATACGTCAAAAGCATAGGTAATGATCTCATTCTATTTATCGTATATGTAGATGACATTATTATTATAAGTATTGAAGCATGTGCTATTGAATAGATCAAGTCTAATATGAGTAAAGCTTTTGAAATGACTTATCTAGGCCTTCTACATTATTTCCTGGGTGTAGAAGTTTGGAAAATAGGTGAGAGCAATTTTGTCTCACAAACCAAATATGCTTGGAGTTTGATTGACATATTCACAATGCTAGATTGCAAAATCTTGTTTACACCTATGGAGAAAGGAATGAAGCTTCTAGCTAAGATTAACTCAAACAATTAATGAGTAAACCTACAAACAACTAATGGTGATCTTAATATATCTTAGAACCTTAGACCTAATATGAGCAATGTTATGAGTTTCATTTCTAGATTTATGAAAACACCAAAGATAGAACATTGGAATGCAATGAAAAGGGTGTTGAGATATGTGAAAGGGACACTTCAATTTGACATTTTGGATAGTAGAAGCAAAGACCATAGGCTATGTGAGTTTATAGATTCAAATTGGGTAGGTTCCATGGATGATACAAAATCCACTTTTGGATATGTTTTCAACCTTGACATGGATGTAGTCACATGGACCAACAAGGAGCATGCAATAGCTCTTTCCTTGATTGAAGCAAAATATTGAGGAGCAATCAAAGGAGCTTGTGAGGGATTTTGAGAAGGATACTTTCAAACATAAAGATACTCTAGACAGAGCCTTCCCCTTTGAATCTGAATAATTAACACAACAACCACAAACATCTAATCTTCAGTAATATAATAGCGATTTCAACTTACAACCAATTCAGTTTAAACACATTTGTTGGAATGGCCACAACAGTTATTATTATCAAAAGAAATGCCATAAATTAACAACAATGGGCACTTAAGGAGTCACCACAAGCTTACAAACTCTTGGCACTAGGGGAGCTACCTAACACTGAGACAGACAAACATTGTAGAAGGTACTGAATTGTAGGTCGTCGAAGCTCAAATGCAATCCTTGGGTGGAATTGCTCAATGTTGGATAGAGTTTTCATCCACAATTCAATTGTTGAAATTAGAGGGTTTTAGTTCTCCAATCTCCAATAACAAACAAACAAAATGTTTGATTTGTTTGAGGTAATAATTTCATAAAAAAAAGTGGATGTCATCACTATATCTTTGATTTATCTTAAATAAATAGTTGAGTGCCCACTTTCCTTCCAAGATATAATTTCAAACTCTTTCCTTTTCCTCCAAAATAACCCCACTCACAAACCCCTGGCTGACATCACTCAAGGAAATAAGCTTGATTATATAATATAGAAAGGCCCTTTAATCTAGTGCTCATAAAATAGGACACACTTAAATATTACAAAGTCATTTCCCTAACTTAATTTCCCAAGCCCAAGGGAAATGGAAAATAGGCTCAAGGAACATCTCAAACTCTTATGGAAAAAGGGGATATTTTAGTCCTCCCTCCCTAATATTGCTTACCCTCCAACAATTCAAGTTTGGATGTCTCAAGATGTTTGCTCCTTCCCATGTATTTTCAACTAGTAAGTCCTTCCATTGCACCAAATACTCGATAATGGTTATATTCCTCAACTTTCTTTCACAAGTATCCCAGATAGCCCTTGGTATAAGAAAAAGTCTTCATCATCCAAAGGTGGCAAGTATTTTGAAGGTGTAACATGCTTCTCTAATGCATTTTTGAGGCAAGAAATATGGAAGATGTGAATTTTGTTGTTATCAGGTAGCTCTAGCTCACAGGCTACTTCTCCCACATGTTTTATGATCTTATAGGGGTCATAAAATTTGGGCTTTATCATGTAGCCTCGAGTAACCCATGTCAACTTCAAACACTCTTTTGGTACGTTGGTGATATACAAAGAGCTTTTACTTGTTTTGAGCATGTGGAAGATGGTCCTTTAGTGATTTCAATATCTATTGATATTGCTTGATCATATCAGTTGCTTCCATAGAAATTCATAAAAGGTGGCATACCTATGGACATATGGTGGGGGCTGTTATAGCAATGTCCTCCCAAATGTAGCCACTTGACCCCAGCTGTTTGCTATTTAAAAATATAATTTAATAGATACCCTGCAATCCATTTGTTGACAATCTTAGTGTGCCCATTTGTTTGGGGGTGCTGACTTGTGCTAGGCGTGAGTTCTATTCTTGCCAAAGGAAACAATCTTGCCAAAAATAACTCAAAAATCTATTGTCCTTGTCACTAACAATGTTCTTGGGCAAACCATGTAATTTGAAAACCTCCTTGAAAAATAAATCAACAATTTGGGAAGCCTCAAAATTAGAGGATATGACTTGAAAACTATCATACTTAGTAAGTCTATCTACTACAACAAAAATGCAATGCCCCCCATCAAAATCATGCAATATTTTGTGCAACTTTATGATTTATTGTATTTTTTTGTTTTGAATTCAGGACTATGGCAGTTGGTAGAATAGTGTAAAGAGTTGTTGTGCAGCAGCATATAATGCTGGTAGAGCCCCCCCAAGTCTGTTTGAACCCTCCTTGATGCTAGTGCACAATATAGAAAGATAAGAAATGGAAGCTATGGTGTCTAATGTCTATATGGTTGATGCAATTCGACCCGCAAGTGTTGGTATTCCATTGGTATGGAATAAACAGTAGGCAAACAATGACCAATGTGCATGTAAACCCTTGAAAAATAATTTTTGATTTTTGTGTAGTTGGGCTACCTCCAAAAATAGTGCTAAAAATCTCCAATGATGTTGACTAGTAGTTGGTATGATTGTAACAACTTAGATCCATCCTTTTAGGATGCCCAAGAATCCAAAAAAAAATTGAAAGTCAATATATAGACCTTCAAATATGTGTTGGTGATGAAAATATGCTTTTTGCTTGCTAGAAACACTGTAGCGCTACTATAGTGGCATTGTAGTAGATTGAAAAATGTTTTCAAATCTTCAACAAATCAGCACAATCGTGATCCTTGGATGGAATCACCCAAAATGGGAAAAAAGGGTTTTTTCTCCTTGCTTCAATGTGATGAATCCCAAGAAGGTTTTCATCCTTTAGAATTCAAACACACCAAGGGTTTTTGTCCTTGGATGCCCTCGATTGATTAATTCTAATCTAATGGTAGTATGCAAATGATAGCTTGAATGATCCTCAAATGAAGATAGGTGTCTGCATTGTAAAGGTTTTTTAATTAGGCCCATGTGTCTAAAATTTTCCTTCAATTATTTAAAAATACTTTTGTTTTGATACTAGTGTTTAAAAACACCTTTTATTTTAATTGTAATAATATTATTAAGTTGCCCTTAAAATTAGAGATTATTAGGCCTAACTTAAATAATATTATTAATTATCTTAATTCAAAAAAGAGGACATGACAGTCCACTCTTCCCAAAATTGCTTGCCCACAAGCAATTGTAAACCCAAGTGATGAATCGTGCTGTAATGCTCATAGATTCTAGATCTTGTACTTGTTAGATGACACATCTTTTGCCCAAGAACACTATGGGGTCTACGCAAACCTAGATATTTGAGTGTCACCATGCCATTGTAATGAATCAAACTGTAATGTCCATAAGATAATTCCTAACAAATAATAGTGCGAGCTCTATCATCTCGAACATTCACATCATCCTTGTACAACTCATGTAATCTGATCTCCTCTTTGAAAAACAACCGGACATCTTGTTTGTGTTACACCATTTGGCTCCTCCTATGTAATGAAGAATCTGGAATACCAAAACCTTGAGTACCAATAGATCTTTCAATGAGATGGCAATGCTATACCTTAAAAAATATAGTGCAAATCAGATTGTGTATGGGTTGGAAACAAGTTACAGTAGTCCCAAATCACTTGGAATCTCACCCAAATCAGAAATGTGATTGCTGAAATATTTGTTCCCTTCAGCTGAAATCTTCAAGTTCAACTAACATTGGCTAGTTATAAAACCTCTATAAAATGTACAAAATTGCAGCTGTTCATGACTGATGACAGCAGCTCATGATCCGAGGTTACCAAGAACATCAATGTGACAATAATATAGCAGTTGCAATACTGAAACTTACCTGGAAAAACAAAAAGTGTGAGCAATATAGAGGCTGAAAACATCCCTATAAAGATTGAAAATTCTCTGTTAGCAGTCGAAAACAAAAAAACACTCTTTCCTATGACTGAAAATGCTTGCATATCCACTTGTATGAGTGTAACTTAAATGATGTGGTGGTTGATAATGGTGATAACAACAACATTAATGATGACAATTTGGTTCATAGTTGCCTTGGGTATGTTCCTTCCTTCCTTGGGTAGTAGGAGATCATCAATAATTTCTCTCCTTCCTCGGCGGTGAATCTTTGCACAAAATTCCAAGAATGATGATATCTCACCATGCTTTCGTTACACCACTCTGATTTTTATGTAAAATTCTCCTTGAGGTCTCCATATGATGCTCATGAGTGCCTTAATAAGATAGTTGCCTTGACACACAACTCCTTTCATCTTGAATTCCTTCTTAATAATGAACTTCCAAAATAAATGTTACCAATGCTTGTCAACAACTATACTCACTTCTTCTATATTGCTGTTATAATGATCACTTTGGTGTCCACAAATCCTTTCCATGTTGCCCCAAGAGGCTCCATGGCTGTAGCATTGCTGTAATGTCCCCTTCCCATCAGTGATCAGTTCAGTAGCTCATCAGCCTATTCCGGAGGCCCGTAGGCTCGTTGAGTTGAAATTAGGGTTTCCTTTGTTTGGAGGTTTTTGGCATTTCTCCGAATTTACCATTTTTAGTAAGTTCTAATTTTGACAGTGATCCAGTTGACAGCTTTTCAGTGAGTTCTCTTTTGGAGCAGTTGAGTGATTCTGGTTTTGGCTTTAGAAGAGCAATAATTGGAGAAATAATTTATATCAAGGCATTAATGTTATGTTTTTAATTTGACCCCTTGGCCTAATACATTAACTTGAAGTTGTGTTTAAAAGGTGGTCATGAAGGGGGACGCCACATGAAGGAGATATTTAATATTTTATGATGTTTTATTATGCCTTGAAGTTGAACGCCATTCTAGAAGGAAATTAATTATTTTGAAATTTAAAATATTCATGAACATGGAAGGGCGTCCCTTTTTGGAGGGAAGTTTCGAGAAGTTGTAAAGTCATCTCCAATTCTATAAAAGAGGGTGTTTGCTCCAACATTTAATATCCATCATTTTATGCTATTGTTATGCTGTCGAAATGACTTCATGAATTTGGCTTCGAGGAATGCTTACCTTCTAGCATTTGTCCAATTTCGTGTTTGAAAGATAACACCTAGTTGGTTATATGGCTGTTTCTCATCCAGACTAGCAGATTGAACTTCATGGTTGATATATTTTGGAGATTTTCACAGTTTTGGGTTGCTGGTTTCTTCATGGCAGAAGGTTGATTTCATTTACAGCTTTTGGTGTGATTTTTATTTGGTTATGGGTGTTTGCTCTTTTGATTTCTAGTCTAATGGCGACCACTTTTGGAGAAAATTAGAATTTGATTTGAAGTGTGTGATTTTATCAAGAGAAATCGCCCCTCAAGAAGGGCGTACCATTTCATGAGGGCCTTGGAAATCATGCCAGATGATATGTTGAGTTTTTATGCAGTTTCAGTGAATGAAATTGGGCGCCATCCTCCTAGAAAGCATTTGCAAATCAAATCAGTTCATTCAGAGGTATCTTGAAGGTGTTGCGAGCATTGTGGTTTTTGTTTGCTGGTAGTCATTTTCAGTTTGTAGATTTTTATATCAGACTTATTTCAATTTCTGATTTTGGTTTCTATCTTCAATAATTGAGAGATTATTAAGTGGGAGATCATCTATTCCATTGTGCTTTGAAAAGATTGTAATAACACTCGTAATTTGCAGTTGTTTATCATTGTAAGACTATAAATAGTAGTACTGTTCTAATCATTTAACTTGCTGCATATTATTGTGTTTAAATTCACATATTTGTAACCCCTAGATGGTTTATAGCCAGTGTGGAGAACAGACAAATTAACCTCTCAGTTATCACCCACTAAAAAGTTGCGAATTCCCACTATTGAGTGGATGCCCGCTACAGCGGATGAATTGGTTTTGCTTTGTATTCTTTACCCCTTGTTGAATAAGTGGAAGTGTGGAAATCTCTCATGGCTGGTTCTCCGCCTCTTTACATTCAGTTGTAATTTACTTTTCAATTATAGTTTAGTTTCCTCCGCTATATGCTATCACTTCGCCTTCTAAAGATCTTGGTGAACATTCTTGGCGTTGAGTGCTTTTAATTTTGATTATCATTTTGGAAGCTAATGCTAATGAATTGGCATAGTGCTGGTTTGTGTGTAAAAATCTTGAAAAAAATTAAGGGGGCTTATTTCAGTGGTATCAGAGCTCAAAATCCTGCCATCCTGTGACCATCAGTGTTCAGTTGTTAAATGAGGGAAAGAGAATTCAGACCATTCACCAGAAATCATGTAATGTCCCCATTTTTAGCACTGCACTTCTCAGTGATTGATGGCCTATTTCCGGAGTGCTGTCGGCTAGTCAGAGGAAGAATTAGGGTTTCCGACTGTTTGGTGGGTTCTCTTGAAGATTCAGGGTTTTGCTTGTTGGAGTTTGGGATTTTGGATTGCGGTTTCTTTCTGGGTTTTCAGAGAGCTTCGCAATGGTGGCGCCTGCATCGCATTCTGAGCAACTTCTCGAATTTACTATTTTTAGTAAATTCTATTTTTAGCAGTGGTCCAGTCAGCATCAGCTCAGCAGGCTTTCCTCTTCTGTCAGTTCAGTTGGTAATATCGTTTTGGCCATTTGATGCTTTTTCTGGAGAGATAAGTATTTTAATTAAAATAATGTTTTATTTTAATGTTATGACCCCTTGGCCTAGTGAAACCAAATTTTTTGCTTCATCAAGGCATTTGCATAAAAGAGTCTAAATCTTGCTAAAATGATGTCAAGTATAGTTTTGGGCGATATCAAGCATGGAGTTTTTGTTAATATTTTGTCAGTTAAAGTCAGTTTTATTGATCAGAACCTGAAGCAGAGACTGAGAATGGAGCTTTTCACGATGGAGGAGCGTTTCATGACAGCTTTTCATGTTGCACATGATCATTTCAGTGATCGAGACGGAGTTTTCAGAAGTTAAAAGATGAAGATTTCTTAGAGAAAAGCAAGAAAGCGCAACTATAACCTAGGGGCGCCCTTCTTTTTGAAGGTCAAGATCTTGTTGAAAGTGTTCAAAAATACAGTCAATCTCTTCGGAATCAGTCTGGCTATCCGATGAGCTATCCAACAAAGCTTTCCGAGACCCGCAACTCTGGCAACTGGCAACGGAAGTTGAAATTCCCAAAGTTCCAAGATATGAAAAATTTGTCCTTTTTAGGCAAAAGCGCAACTATAGCCTGAGGGCGCCCATCTTAAAGGGGGGGTAAATTCTGGTGTTTCTGGTAGCGAATACAGTCAATCTGTTCTCGACTAGTCTGCTTATCCGACAAGATATCAAATGTAGTCATCCGAGTCTCAGAATTCCAGTAGCAGTTGTCTGAAGATGGGCTTATAATGGAGATTTCACATCTCAGAGCATTTTCGTTGCGTTTCCAGTGCAACTATAGCTCAGGGGCGCTGGTTAAAAGGACCCTTGAGATGGCAAAATTTGCAGATCAGGTCTTCCTGACATCAGTACTACTCTAGTTCAGCTCCGCGATGCATCATCCTACTTGTTGATTCGACATTCCAGGTGATCGTGGCAGAGGTTCTACCAAGCACGTAATTTCACGGGCGGACCAACATGAAATTTGCAGTATATTTCTACAGTCCAGAGGCGCTTAACCTTTAGGCCTGTCATATGAGGTAGTTTGCGTTCGAAGTCTTCACGGCTTTTGAGCGTGGTTACTTTATCTTTTCAACGAGCCCAGCCGTCAGCCTTCGGGATTTGGCGGTCGCTCGTACATGAGAGGTCTTCGCGAGATGCTGAAGAGTGAAGACATCCGGAAAATGGCCAAGTCTGGAGCGGATATTTTAAATAAAATACACACTGGCGTTTTTGAGGTCTTAGAAGCAGTTTTCTTGCTTCGTCACCTCTAGAGACTTCTCTTGTGGGCCCTTCTGGCTGTCCGTTAAAACAAACATGGCTCGAATCGGGTTATCCCAGCTCCAGATATCAGAGGTCAAAGTAGGGCATCTGGTTGAGAGTTCAACTTTCGTTAAAATCACATCAGTGCAACTGAAGGCTAGGGGCGCTTTTACTTTTGAGGCCCTTAATGAACTTTTCAGAGGTCATGCGTACAGTCGTTGGATGCAGAATATCTCCAGGCACGCAGTGAGCTTGGTTTCCTGTCAGTAGGGTTCACCGTTCGCCGTCAGCAGCCGTTTGAAGTGTCAGATGGCAGTTTAGGAAAATGGTTTAAGTCTGGAACCCGTAAATGAATTTAATCAGGGGCGCCTAATTTTTACAGGGTGTTAAATGATGGATTTTGCAGTAATGTCTCCCAGCAGACATTTCTTCCTTGATCAATAGGCTTTCCGATGAATATCTCAGTTCAGTCTCAGCATCGTCTGGTCACCCGGAAATCAGTGTTGAAGTTGGCCAGTCGTGACTTTGCCGTCAGCTACAAAATAGGAAGTTAATAAAAAGTGGAATATCTTGAGCAAATGGATGCTTATGAGCTCAAGAGATGACTTTTCGGAATCGGTGAAGTCTAATAGTGAATCCTAAAGCTTCATTCGAATTGTCAACTGAAGTTCAAAATATTTAATAATTATTTTGCAATTTTAGCATTAAGTGGCGATTTTCTATTTTTGGCGCCTTTTGCTATTTGCATAATGAATATTTTATTTATTTAAATTCAAACTTCCAGTCAGTGGCAGTGAAACTAAAGAGGGACCAATAAGAGATCTTCTATTTTAGTCAAGGTTTTGAATTCTTGCAGTTCACCAGTTGGTGCGAATTTCCTCTTATTTAAGCATGGCGTCACCTTTATATTATTTACAAAGCTTTAAGAGAAATCAAATTCATCAAGAGAAATTCATATCTTCAAGAGAAGTTCGAATTTTCTTCAAGAAGCAAAGGCACGCATCTTCAAGGGAAAAGATTCATAGTTTCAAACAAAAATTCGTATTTCTTTAAGAAATTCATAGAAATTCGTATTTTCTCAAGTCAAAAGAAATTCGCAATTCTTCAAGAAACAAAGGTGTTTTCCTTAAGTAAATTTGCAATCCTTCAGAGATCAAAAGGCGAATTCTCAAACTCCAGAGTAATTCGTATTTTCTTCAAAAGGAAAATTCAAATTTTCTTCAGAACAAAGGCGCAAATTTCAAGATAAATTCGTGGTTTTTAAACAAAGGCGAATTCTTCCAGTTCAAAGATGAATTCCTCATCAATTTCCAAAGGCGATTTTATCTAACATATCTTTTTGCAGGTTAAAAGTTCACAATTGTCAGCAATTTGAAGAAATCTAGGGCGATTTTCACAGAAGAAGAGCATTATAAAAACGTCTTTTTCATCCTTCAAACTCAGATTTCTCTCAAAATACAATTTGCATGTTCTTGAAATTGGCGAATTTGGCAAGTTTCAGTATCTGGATCATTCTCATATAATTTCCTCGAGTTAGAATTGTGCGTTTGATTTTTTAGGAATTTTTAACTTCAGAACATTCGTTCTCGAGTTACTAATTTTCTCAACTGAAAAGTCTTTGTACGATCGAGTAGAAGTCATATTTTCGCATATCTGACGTTCTGGGTTGTCTTAGAATCCTTCGGACAAAACCCATATCTCAGATTTTTCGCTGAAAAATAACTCTTCTTCGAAGGCTATTTTAACTTTCGCAGTTTCATTTTAGCTCCCAGAAATCTTGTCAGAACATAGTCAAGTTCACCGTCAACGGACGAATTTTTAAAATGCAGTTCACTCAGCTCGAATACAGGACCAAAACAGTCCTTACTCATGACTTTCTCAGGTTGGTTGAGACAGATCTTCACAAGGTGTTACCAGAGGCAGTTCTAGATCCAGTTAAGATCAGAAGTTCAATTATTCAAAATATTGAGCAGTCTGGCTTATTAGAGGCCGCTTCCATACCTATCTCCGTTCATTGTGTTGAATTCGTGATGGCTTGTATTAAGCATTACAATTCTACTACTCGTGAGATAGTGTCAGTTGACGGACGAGTCATTTGCAGTCTCAAACCTTTGGACATTGAGAGGAGTTTTGGCATTCCTCAACACCCGAACAGTCTGGTTATTTCCATGGAGCAGTGTGAGCAGGCATTTGATGCTGATATGGGCAAGTGTCAGAAGAAGATGGCAGAAAGATGGTTAAAACAAGCAAAGAACAAATTGCCAAACAATGTGGGTCGCGGTGAATACAAGGATGAGTATGCGATTCTAATCACACTCCTGAATCGTGTCTCAGGTCAAGAACATGCAAATGTTTTCCAGCCTGGGATGTATTACATTATTGGTCGCATCATTTCTGGGTAGGAGCATTATGACTGGCATCCTTCATCGTATATATCTCCACAAAAGTAAATCAATCGGGTTTCCTAGTTGCTCATGAGTTTCACATGTGTTCATATCTCGCGGTAAATTTGATCGCTGTGGTCGGGCTCCGGGAGGACTAAAACACCGCGGGCATTCTCGGTTTAGAAAGTCTACCAAGATATGATCACCTTGAGTTCACTAAGCAATACCGTCATTTCAAGTGTTCATGAGGTTTTTCCGACTTATAGCAGGAATTTGGACCGAGTCGTACGTTTGTATCCTGGCAAATTTGCTAGGACAAAATGGCGGATGGGTGGGCAGACGGGCTTATTCAATTCCCATACACCTACATCCGGTATACCGGGTTTATTGTAACCAAATGAGCAAAAGCTCTTAATGCATCCTCGATAAGACACTTTTTCTCGTGAGTTCCCCGGTGATGATGATGTTCATCGCCTTTACGCCAAGTAGCACAAACCCGGTTGTGACCTTTACATCGCCCCATTCAAATGTAACTTTATTTTTGCTCCATTCTCGGTCTTTGGCTTGAGTTTTTCTCTCTCTCTCTCTCCTTCTCTGTCTCTTTTCTAATGTCTGCCTTTCGGGGATCGTGCCTGTCACTGAACTTAAACATGAAATTGACCAAGTCTGAAAATTAGGGTTTCATCTTTCGTGGTCAGTCCGAGGTTGAATGAAGTGAATAAATTGAAAATTGAGCTCAACATTGTTGTCAAGTAGAAGCTTCCGCAGTTTCTCGCCCAAAGTTTCATTTGAATTCGAAAATTTACTATTCTTTGCAAGCTGAAATGCATGCGCAATTCATCAGCATTTTGAGATTCACAAATACACTAAGATTCGAGCACATCAAGTCATTGCAAAATTTATAAAATGCATAACTTTCTATTTTAGGCAAATTCACCGGACAAATTCGGTGTGGCTTAAACACGTAGTTTTTTCTTTTGCATGTCGGCATTATTCCTTTCCGGGTTTTTCGACCTTCGCAATAAAAGATAATACGCGTAAAGCGCAGGCTTAATAAACTTCTCGTAATTCAAGCCCGAGGCTATTTTAGGTTTGCATGTCATGGTTTCTTTGCATGTCGGATGATTTTGGTGGTTTTTCGAGAGCTTCGCGATGGTATGACATGCAAACGAGATAATCACTCAAGAAGGAACTTACTATTTTAGCGTGGTGCGCCCTGAACTACCCTCCCCAAAGAATTCAATCACGAGTCGATCGCGAATACCGAAGCGTAAACGGCGACAAACAGAGATCATTTGATACGATGCGTAGGCAAATTAGGTTTACCTTCTGGAGTCTCAAAAAGAGGGGTAAAAGTCAGAATTTTTGAAAACCGTGTAAACAAATCACATCAGCATCCTTCAAGCATTCCGGCCGGTAAAATTTGAAGTCAAACGGAGCACTTACTATTTATAGTAAGTTGATTTGGAAACTGGCTAAAAATAGCAAGTCAGGTGCATGCGCCGACGTCAACAGGCAGGTCATGTGGTGAGGAGCGCCTCATTCAAATTTCAAGTTAATCGGAGCAGGGGAGCTATCAGAAACAAGCAGTTGCTATTTATAGTAAATCACCTTTAGAAATGGGCTAAAAATAGCATGCCAACTAAAAATAGCAGTGTCAACAGGTCAACAAGGTCGTGAGGATCCAGCGTTCAAAATTTCAAATCATTCTGAGCTTCGGAGGTGCAAGAATTAAAGGCTTACTATAAATAGCAGGGCATGGATAAACTGGCGAAGACAACGAAGAAAAATAGCTAAGTCTGGAACTTCATCCTTCACCACCTTGAAAATGCGCCCAGCTTGCCTTCAGGTGTTTGAAAAAGTTTCTAAGGCATTGAAATATCCTGCAGCTACCAAAAAATGCGCCAAAGTTCAGAAAGTCAACATTTCTCATCCTCCCGCCTAGCTCAAATGTGCCCAAGGGAAGCTGGTGAAAGTGGAAAAATATTCTAAGGCAAAAAATTCGTCCTCCTCGCCCCTCAAAATGCGCCCATCCATCAAGCAGGGTAAAATGCGCCCATGAAGCATAAAGTCAAAGAAAGTCAACAATTTTCATCCTGTAGCTATGGCAAAATGCGCCCACCTTGAGAGTTGAATAGCAAAAAAATTCTAAGTGTTGAACTCGTCCTTCACCACCCCCTAAATGCGCCCATCCTTCAAGCATGGCAAAATGCGCCCAAAAAGAAGAAGTCAAATGAGTTAAAGTTTTTCATCCTTCTCCCTATGCAAAATGCGCCCAAATAGAGGCATGTGAGGACAAAAGTATCCATGCAAAATTAGAAAAAGAAAAATGCCTACATGCAAAGAAAATACTCCAAGGCGTGTGCATGAAGACAAGGAGAAAGTAGGTATACATGCATCCATGCAAAGCTATAAAAGGTGGCGTTGGAAATTTTATTCCTCTCCTCTTATCATATGCGCCCAAGGAAGAGACTAAGAGGTCAAAGGTCAAAGGTGGCGTTGGAAACATGTTCTCCATGGCAAGTGATATGCGCCTAGGGTGGGGAATAAAATACAAGGCGTGATGAAAATGAAGTTGATGCTAGGTGTTAGAAATTTAATAGAAAATATTGCCAAGGCGTGTGAAGTGAAGTATGCTAGGCGTGATTTTATCCTTCATCAAGTATGCTATGCGCCTAAAGTGGACTGTAAAGGTGGTGGAATAAAGTTGATGAGAGAAAATATTGCTAAGTGGTGAAGTAAAATACAAGGCGTGATCAATTTTCTTCTTCAAGTATCATATGCGCCTAGGGTGAATAAAGTGTGTTAGGCGTTGAAAATGCAAAGTGTTGAAAATATTTTCCTAGGCGTGGTGATGAATATCCTTCAGCATGTGTCATTTGTGCCCAAGGTGTTGAGTGAAGATGAATAATAATATTGCTAAGGCGTTGGAGTTTCAAATGAAATATCCTTCAAGTGTGAAGTAAAATATGCTAGGCGCCTTCATGAAAAATAAAAAGTGAAGTTGATGAAATTTCCCACCACTGGCAAATGAGCATGGGTGAAACGAAATTTTTTCTCATAGGCAAGGTGGACAGAGTTGAGTAAAATTTCCTAAGGCAAAATTTTCAAGGTGATCAAAATTTTTTTCTAAGGCACAAAATATTTTCATCCTCTAGAAAATACGCCTAGACTCTGAGGTGATAAGATTTTCCTGGGCATGAATAAATTTGTCAGTGGATGAAGTTAGAGGATGCTGGCAGGGCAGGATGGACAAAAATTTTTCGGGTCACAGCAACAAGAAATCTTCATAGATATGAAGAACGGAATCAAATTTGTTAAATTTTTTTTTTTTTTCCAAGGTGCAAAATTCAAGAAAATTAAATGAACCCGTTCGTTGTGCACCCATGAGTTCGACGCATTCTGAAGAAAATTTTCTTCTGGGTATTGAAGATTTATGATGAAGAATGGATTTTAATGTCTTCCACAGTTCGTCGAGGCCTTCAGGATGGAGATTTTTGATGAGCATAGGATTGATGAGTTTTTTTCCTAAGGGAAAATTTAAAAATTTTCTAAGGCAAAGTGAAGAGAATGTGTTTTCAAGGTGAAATTCTCCAGACGATGAATTTGAAAGGAACTGCCTAGGTGAATTTGCTCAAATTCTTCATGAGGATAATCTTCTTGAGCCAGAGATGAATAAAATCAAAGTTGTCAGAGCTCCAGCAGGTGAAATGAATTTCTTGAAGATGCAGTTGAAGTTAATATTGTCAAAAGGATGATACGCCCTTGAGGAGGATGAAATTTGACTAAGGCATGAAGAATTTGAACGCGAATTTGGCTAGGAAAAATGATGAGCCCTTGGAGATCAAAGCGTGAAAATCAGGTAAGTAAAGTGAATTTATATTATGAAATGTTCTAATACTCCTCGCTTGTTTTGCAGGAGGAACGTCGAGACCAAGCGGCGATGATTTAGAGTGATGAAGCAAGTGATTCAAGATGACATCTCAATCTCGAAGGAAGAAAGTTGCAAGAAAATGGCTAAGTGTTGAAACTTCGTATGTGCCCAGCTCAAGTGACAAAGAAGAAGTTGAAGAGCAACGTCAAGAAGATAATCAAGAGCAGTTGAACTCCAGATTCTATCAAATTTTATCTGAGGAGGCAATCTTAGAGACTCTTTTACCCTCCTCCAAGCGATCAACAGAATTGGTTGAACGCAAAGATCGAGAACAGTGTGAACGCGTTTTGAAGATGGAATCTTCTAGAAGGATGGTGGACATTATGGCTCATTTATTACCCCACTCCTCTTGGTGGCGGTTTTTAGGGCGAATCTTGTTTAGGGCTGAGGTGGCACAATCTGGGCCATCCAGTCGATTGTAATCTGAGCCGTCCGTTGGACTTGGCCAACTATAAAAGGGGGAGTCCCCCTCATTTGTATCTCATTAGACATAGAAGTAGAAGTTAGACAGTAGAGAGTAGAGGGACAACTTAGAAGGAGCTTAGT
Source organism: Sequoia sempervirens (assembly GCA_007258455.2). Classification (NCBI taxonomy): domain Eukaryota; kingdom Viridiplantae; phylum Streptophyta; class Pinopsida; order Cupressales; family Cupressaceae; genus Sequoia; species Sequoia sempervirens. The sequence goes on from VDFB02034612.1 coordinate 17,787, forward strand.
ATAGATTGATAGTGTAGTTTGAAAAAGAGGGAAAGTTTTCCTTTGAGAACTTTGTAAGAAATTGTTAGGAACACTCTCAATAAAAGAGTTTTTCATTGATGGTGAATTTCACCTTTAATGCAGTACAGCAAGGTTTCTTCGGGCCTTGCATTCAAAATGGTAGCGAAAATAGTTCAAAGTAGTATAATTTTCATTCCATGCAAGTAGATGATAGCTGTGGAATGTGGTGTTTGATCTAAGCAACTTCGTCTATCCATACCACTAGTGTATTTGCTGATGGTGAATGCGCCTTGTGTGGTTAACTGGAATATCATGTACTTAACTTCGATCATGATTTGTATGTCTATATGCGTCGTTGTGATGGTATTTTCATGCTAAGTTGTGATCTGAACACCTTGAGCTACTCCTTTGAAGATTGCACCGGTTCTGTGGAGGCTGTCCGAAGTGAGGCAAAGCAGAGCCTGGTTGAAGTTTGCTGAAGCTGAGCTCCATATCCCACAGTTAGAGTAGATTTAGACTCTCTTAACCCTACACCATTTCAATTCAGTACTTTCTGGTTAGAATAGGAAACCCGCACTTCATAGACAAATCTTTCGAACATTTGAATTCCTTTCTCCGCTGCCGAACAATTCCGTAAGTCCCCTTGAAATACCAGCAAATCACATCGAGGCAACTGAGCCTATTCGCACTAAAAGAACCTTGGAGTTGAACGCATGAACTCTCTCGCAATCTTAGCGTGCTGGATACTTTGATCAAGAGAGAATAGGGTAGCCGTTGGCGACTTTATTCTACGTTGGTGCGGTCACAAAAAACACATCAACAAGACCATCTATCAATTTTCCTTTCCAGTTTGGAATGTATTGGTGCAAGTCGGCAATTGATGCTAAAATTGCAGGACAAGAGCTTGAGAGGTATCATCTTAAGTATCTTGTTGAAGCACGTGCCTATGACCTTTCAGGTCATTATAAAACTCACCTTGTTGGAGGTACATATCACGAGCCTTCTATGCAGGATTACTAGGCAAATTGCGCAAATGACTTCGAGGTTCGCAGACGCAGTTACGGCCGCTTCTCTCTCTCACAGATTTCTGTTTTCTTGTCAGAAGATGTGGGAGGTTTATCAGAACAAGAGGGAGAAGTTCTTCCTCAGTTTTTCAGAGAGCAAGTTGATACACAACCGTTGCCAGCAGTTGATTGGTACGCCAAGGAATACGCAACGGTCAAGGAGAGGTCAAGTAGAGTTATTCAGAACAGTATACTTTACCTCGAGAGCAAGAAGACAAGGAGGGTAAATATGCCCAGAGCAGAGCCGCCAGTAGTGGTGAATCTTTCGCTACCTTCCTCGTCAAAACCCAAACAAAAGAAAAGGAGTAACCCTCCTAAGAAAGGTCAAGCGCCAAACAATTCAAAGGGCAAGGCGTTTGCTGTTAATACACACACGGAGCCTGACAGACAACCTATGTTACATCCCAAATTGTGACGTTACAATTTACCATCACTAGATAGAGTAAATGTGTGAATTTGTGAGGTGAATTAATGATGCTTGTACCTTGTTTTCAATAAGGGAACATGTTTCATTTGATGTTATTCTTGGTGAAATATCGCATGCTGAGAATAGAAGGTTATTGATTTATGAATAATTCAACTTTGGAAATGTTTCATGTATTCTCATGAAAGTTATGAGCATAAGGACCGCCGATGTCGCGTCATGGTGTGCAGGTGAAGACTCCATCCTCCGACAAAGGGAGAGATATCACCGGGAGGAACTTGGTTGGTGCTTTAACGAAGTACCAAATGAGCATACACACACGCCGAGCAGGGTTCTCGGAGGAAACCAAGTCGTATTATGTTGGTCTAGATAAGTCATCCTTAGGCTTGGAGTTATGTTTTATGTTTGCTTCTTTATGCTTTGAAAAGTGATGATTACTTATTTGTCTGACTTACTATGCTTTGACATGATTTGGAAAACGTGAATGGATATACGTTAAAAGGTCAAGTGAGTATGTGTATACGTGTACGCGTATCCATATGAATATACATGTCAAATACATACATATGCTCGGCAGATGGATATGCCCATATGAACGTAACGACATGATATACATACATTTATGTGTACACTGCGTACAGTGAAATACATACTAATAATAATATTATATTATTATTCCCTGTTGACTTTACGTAAATATATATATATATATATAAATATCGGGTTGCTAACTGGCTCACGATATATTTATATATTTGTTAAATATATATTTAAGTAATTAAATATTAACGATTATATATAAAATTATTATAGTTATATTAAATATAAATATTTAAAATACTCGGGTATTTAAATATTTATGTGTTAATATATTTAAAGACTATAATAGTATTTTATAATAAAATAAATAAGGGAACTATATTTTGTCTAAGGGATTTACTTATATATTTATGTATAAATATATAAGGTGATTATTTAAATACATAAAGAATGTATAAATAATAATATTTTTGTAAATTTTATTAATTAAATGTATTAATATTAAAATTAATATTTATTTATATATAAATACGTTTATATAAAAATAAATAATAATGTTTAAAATAATACATTAATAAGTAAAATATACAAAAAGAAATTATTAAAACAATTTCAAATTAAAAGAATGAAATTCGCATTTTATTTTAAAGTGTTAAAAATTGAAGAAGGAAATTCGTGATTTGTAAAAAAATGGAAGTTCAAATATTTAAAAGATTACCATATGAAATATTTAACTTGTACATTTGAAAAGAGGCGAAATACTTTTAAGGAAACTTTTGGAAAAATTCGAATTATTGCAAATGAATGAAAATAAAGAAAAGATGAAACTCACCCGTGGAAATGGCGGAGGTCCCTGCACAGCTAGGAATGAAAGAAGACAAATTCAAAGCTCAAAAACCAGAAAATAGCAACAAACTACTGAGCTGTGTCGATTTGGAACTTGACCTAGAACGCAGCAAAAATATCATGGAAAATTCTTACGCCTGGCAAGAAAAACGTGGCTGTAGATTTCGTTTTTATTGCAAGTTGAAATGTTCTTCGAATTGCTGGCTGTATAGAAGTCGAATCATCATGAAAGAACATGACTAAGGGTTTAGATGAATGGCAAGTAACATTTTGACTGAGTAAACTTTGAAATCTGTCAATATACATGCCCAGAAATGGGGAAACTGTTTTAACTGCGGCCTATAAATACTTCACAAACTTTCATTCGAATACACTTCGGATTTTCTCTTCATTGACGTTTTTAGAGAGCTTATACACTGCAAATTTGAGAGCCAGTATTGTGAGTCTGTGTTAGTTATCTGTTTCAAGTGTTTTAGTGAGAGTTGAGTGTTCTCAGTTATAAATTACTGTGAGATAACAATAGCAATTTTATTCTGGAGAATTTCTGAGTAAGGAATCTGTTGACTGGGAACAATAAAAGAGGATTGTTGAAAGAGGATTGCTGGAAAAGAGCTTATACAGGCATGTATCTTAATGTTAGACTAAGACTTTAAGTTGTCTTCTTTACTGTCTTTAGAATTGCTGATTGTATTGAGCTGAAAATAATGAATTGTTCTTAAGTAATCCTTTGTTGTTTAATAATCTTTAATGCATAATGATTTAAAGGAATTTCATTTTATGCATGGGTAAGGATTAGGGAATATCAATACAGTTAAAGGGATAACTTGTTGCATTTCGTTATATTCAATTTAATTAGAGAAGATTAAATTGGGAATGGGATTTTGAAAAGAAGAGATTCAATCTGGATAAGAAGGATTTAGTAGAAAATTGGGGTTTTGTAAAAGAAAGGACTCAATTTGATTATATGCATTATTAGGAAAATGTATGCTTTGTAAGACTGCCTCTTTTGATGATTAATTGGTAGTAATAAACGGTTATGCATGGTTGGAGTTTCAAACTTGTATGATCTCCGTATATGGAGAGTACGTAGAATATGTATTAAATTCTAGGAACGAAATGATGTCAATACAAAGTGTAATCCTAGCTTGTGTTATTAGGTTAACATTAGGAAGCTCTCTCCTAGGATAAAGAATTCCGGAAACAGGAGATAGGATAGTAAACACTTGCTTAAAGACTCATTTCTAGTAAACCGTTTGAGGTAGGAAGTCTGGGGTAAACTAAACCCACTGAAGGACATGACCTACGCATAGAGTAAGGTAGCCCAAAGGCAAATCGGCCCTGAGTAGTGTTTATGATAGATGACCTTCATTCGAAGTACTGAATGAGAATACTTTGGCCAAAGTAGTGAAAGGTACGACATCCACCTAGGTGTGTGATAGTTGAGACTACACTATCAGTTCATTGTGATCCGAGTACTAGTTCGAGATTGTGAAATAGCAAGGTTCTAGTTGTGTGAGACCTGTTTTTTAATAACTCAGGTTAGTGATAATTCAAGGATACCTTCTGTTGTGACCATTTCACTGTCGCCCCATGTTGATGGGGACTGATTCTTTGCTGGTTTTAGGTTCTCTCCTTTGGCAGTTTACATGAGGATCCTTTGCCAAGGTTTGAGATGGATTTCTTGGGGTTGCAGAATGAGTCAATAATTCTTCTTGAATGGGTCGTGTGAGCGTCTTGGAAGAGGCGCTTAGGGGTGAAGAGGCGAATCTGGTGTAAGTCGGTGATTAAGGACTTCCTATTTTTTAGGAAAAGTTGCTTTTTCGATTTTTCATTTTTGGCATTTTTGGACCAAACGAGGTTCCCTATTTTTTTGGGTTGCTTTTCTATTTTTAGAAAGTTTCTATTTTTGGAAAGTTTCTATTTTTAGAAGGGTCCCGAGTTCTGAAAACGCACTCAGAAGTTCGAAAAACTCAATAGAACTCTCAGAAAATCAAAATGAAGAAAATTGAATTTTTTTGAAAAATCTGGAAAAACAAGTAAAAAAGCATGAAAATCAGACTGAAAACGTTCAAAAATCTGGAAAAACCAGTCAAAACCAGTTCAAAATCAACCAGATCTGAGGTTGAAATCATAAAAATTAACTCAAAGATGGTGAAGTTTGTGAGAAATCTGTTCAAATCTGGAGAATTCGCCATGGAAGAATGAAGAAGGAAGGTGTATGAAAATCTGGAAGTCTTGAAGTTCGACCAGCATTCTTGAAGGAACATCCTAGGACTCTTTAAAGTCCGCCATGCATATGCCAATCAGCTCGAAAGTCCGCCCATGCATCTTGAAGCACATCCTTGGACCTCTCAAAGTCCGCCCTTGAATATCCTTGCATCTTAGGAAGTCCGCCATCCACTAGAGGGACATCCTAAAGACCTCCAAAGTCCGCCATCCTTGTCCAAAGAAGTCTCAAAGTCCGCCATCTGCCAAGAGGGATATCCTAATACCATCTAAAGTCCGCCCTTGATGTGCTAAGAAGTCTCAAAGTCCGCCATCTTCAAAGAGGGACGTCCAAAAGAGTCTAAAGTCCGCCCTTGATGTGCTAAAGACCTTCAAAGTCCGCCTTGAGCTTGAAGACTCGTCCAAAGTGCTTGTGAAGTCTGCCCTTGAAAGGTGGGACTTGGCTGAAAGCTATTGAAAGTCCGCCTAGGCATGTAAAGTAAAGGAAAATCAAAATTCTACAAAGTGTTGATGCCTACCAAGAAGGAAATTTTGAAATTTGCTAAGTATGAAGGGTGGAGAATCATTTCCAAAAGGGATAAAGTGATAAGAACAAATGCTAAAGTGTTTCCGCCCTAGAAAAGAGGGACGTCCAAGATGTTCATCCTAAAGACTTACAAAGTCCGCCATATACTTGGAGGAGGTTAGCAAGGTACCAAAGAAGTTCATGATGCCCGTCCAAAATGTCAAGAAAGTCCGCCTAAGATGATAAGATGATGATTTTTGGCTAAGTGTCAATGCCAAGTCCAAGAAAAGAGGTAAAATTTGCCTAAGTGAAGAGGCTAAGGGATGAAAAATGAAGACGTTGGCTAGGAAGTATGACGCTTTCAAGAGGACAAATGCCAAGTTTGAAAGGACATGTGCTAAAGAAGATCAGGATTTGGCAAAGAATAAAACGGAATGTGCCTAACACGATGAGGAAAAGAGGTAAAATTTGCCTAAGTATGGAGAAAATGCGAAGAAATTGTCAACTTTGACCCAAGAAAAATGCGCAAGGCAAAGAGAAAGGAAGGATCGTCCTTGGCCAGAAGGAGGAAGAATATGTCAGACATCAAGGAAATTCGCCTAACGAAGACATTCGGAAAAGGATTTTGCCTAGAAAAATTCGACTGAGCAAGGAAATATTTGACTTTGGCAGAACAAAATAAGCTTAAAATCTCGCCTCGGCAAAGAAAAATAGGGATCTGGCAATTAAATTTTCGACGGAATGGCTTAAGATTTGGTTTGGCTAGACAAAATCAAGGACGAAATTGGAAAATAAACTCTCAGCCAAGAAAAAATGAAGGAAAATCGAGATAGCCATGGGTCCAAAGGCGAGCAGGTTAAATTGAGTAAAATATTTTAATATTTTAATAATTTATTTCAACTATCTTGAATTTTAAAATACCTTGAACAAAATCAAAATTGCGAGACATGAATAGGAAGAAAATAAAACACTTGAAATGAATGAACTCCGACAAGAAAGAAAATTAAATTCACCATGAATTTATTAAAATATTAATATTTTATTTAAAAGTTGAAAAATCAAAGATAAACATTAAATGAAAATGGTACAAGAAGATCGATGAATTTGTATGGATAAGCTCGAGGCCGTGCTTGTCGAAAATAAAAGGAAACTTACTGTTTGGATAATGAAAACAAATCGAGATCGAGAAAGAATATGGCAGTTGCTAAATTGAATTCAATCCTTCAGCATTATAATGAGTTTCAGCAACTCATTTTTTCACACACAGCTGAAGAGAAATTTAATCTTTCTCGAAATTGTCAGGCAATTAATTGGTCAATAGGCAAAGTCGAATTTTCCCAAAGAGAGAAGCAGTGTTATGCTGAGGAATTTTTTTTCACGGGAAAAGAAAAAGAGATTTATTCAAAGCTGAATTCTTCTTGAAGAGGGGCGCACTTTTCAAAAAAAAATCAGATTTTTAAATATGATTTGCATTTAACAGTCCTTCGCTGAGGTTTGGTGATTGGTCAATTAAAATTTGCTATCTTTTTATGTCCTTTCATCTTGACGAAGTTCTGGCAAGATTTTCAATTTCATCCAAGTCACTTTCAGCTTGCTTTTTCGCAATATTTTAATTATTTGAACAGCTGAAAGTCAATTTTCGAATCCAAGGCACGAGGTTTAAATTATTTTAAAAGTCTTTATATTAATGTTAATTTTATGACTGCAGGTTGACGGACATGGCAGGGGGATTATCAAGGAAGCTGAAAATGAAGTTTGCAAAGCAAGGTGTCGAGAGAAAAGAATTCAAAGTCATCAAAGTGGAAGAATATGTGAATCTTGACCTCGGACATGTGGTTGTGGTGTAAGAAAAAATTATGCGATCGGAAGGAACTTCCGGCCAATAGCAGACGAATGGTTAAAGCGGATATTCAGCGATTTAGTTCCTCGGCAATGGAGTACATCTTGATTGATGGTGGAGTCGCTCGCCATTATGATGCCCAGAAAAGACAGATCATCGCCCCTGACGGAAGAGTCTTGGCACACTTGAACGAAGTTGCAATTCAGGAGACCTTCGGCATTCCAGAGCATTCAAGAACGGTCTACAAGACCAAAGAAGAAGCCAAAATGCTATATGACAGCAAGTCAGATTTGTGCGCCACAACAGTCAACAAGGTTTGGATGGACAAGCCAAAGCCGTCAATCAAGAAGTTGCCTAAGAGACCTCGCCGCACGGATTTCAAGGAAGATTTCGGAGATATTGTGCTGATGCTTAATAGAATAGCTGGCAATCCGCAAGGCGCCTTCTTTGAGAGCTGGATGTACTATTTCATCGACGAGATCACCTCTGGAGTCAAAATGTTCAACTAGTCACGGATGATAAGTGACAACCTCCATGAGCAACTGATCAACCTTGAAGAGACCAAGTCTTTTCACATGAGTTCATATGTGATATACCTGTTGGCCAGATCATACAAGTATCCAGGATTGATTTGCAAAGGCAAAATTGGCAACGGGGAGAACGAGCTCAAGCCTTACGACTGCTATCCTCAGCTCCAATTGGAGAAGACTCACTTCAGGAGGGCGCATGATGCATTCCTAATGCATATCACCAGAAAGCTTCAAGGAGGAGTGCATCAAAGGCTGAGCCATGAAGCAAAAAGTCTTATCAGCAAATATGGGTCTTGGTTCATCCAGTTCCCTAAATTCACATATATCAGGATCCAGGGATTTACTGGAAATCCCTATAAATTGCCTATCTATCCGACTAATCGGATGATATTGCTCGAGGTTTTAAGACAATTAGAAGAGTACCAGAATATTCAGAGGCCGACCAAGAAAGCGTCCGTCACATTCCCATTCTTCATCGGGAACATGCTAGAGTACTGTCCATCCGCACAGGCAGCTGAGAGTGCACGGTTGGAGATCCAATGGTACCCTTTCACGGCATACAAGTCCAGGGTCAATTATGACCCACATCATAATATCCGGACAGTGGAAGGGAGAAAATATAAGCACAGGATGGAACTGGAAGATTATTGGGCAAATGCTGCCGATGAATATGAGGTCAGACGGAAAATGTGGTCCAGAATGTCCTTGGATTTCATGAGAACGATTGAGTTCTGTCGAGTGCCTGATCAGCTTCAAGATGATGGAAACCACGTCCAGCCTCGCTTTGAGGAAAGCCGACCTCTCCCTCCAGTGAAATGGTCAGAGCCAGAGCACGCAGACCTAGCCACCCTAATGAGGCCAGTAACGAAATATTCTCAGTGGTGGGTTGATTATCATGTTCAGGAATTGAGACAGAAAGGAATCACGCTCACATATGATCTGTTGAGCGAGTCAGAATCATATTCCTCTAATGCTGGTGCATCCCATCAGGACTTGGTCGGGATTGGAGAGAAAAGAAAAGAAATAATGCCAAGTGCAGAGCTTGTTTCCAAGAGGCATAAAGGAGAACCTTCTCGGTCAGCAGCATCCAGGAACATTGACCAGTTTGTGGCTACTATTGACGACTCCTTGGTTGAAATGCTCGAACCTCTTGCAGCTCAGGAAGTAAACGATGAACCTGTCCAACTAGATGATGAAGAGCCTGCGTCACCAACAGGCACAGAAATTTTAGGTTCAGACAATGACATGGAAGTCCGGGATAATGACTTGGAGGAAGGAATGATTTCCGCCCTCAGAGGGATAGTGGATGTTCCAAACGAGGACGAGGTTCAAGTGGAGGATGGCATTGAACAGTCATTCATTCAGATGGTGACCCGGAAGAATGAGAATCCGGTGCTGCTGAGACAAGCAAGAAGAAGGATATTGCGATTTCTTGGCAAGAATTAAGAACAATCAGCTATCAAACGCCAAGAAGTTCTCACCATTGGAGGAGCGAGGAGCAGGCAACGTTCGTGCATTCGCGATACCTCTGATGGATAAGCCACAGAATGAAATCACTCTCCGCAGTATGCTATAATACTTATTGACCTTGGCCCGACCTAGAAAGGTCGGGAAGTAGAAAGGATTAAAATAGTCGTCGACCATTAAGCGAGGCTGAAAAGGAAGTAAACCAGAAGAAGGAGTATAAAAGGGAGGTCAAACGTCTCAAAGAATATTTACAGCATTTGACCCAGCCGCTTGATCAGGGCAATGCAACTGTTCCTCCTCTCCTCAATTCATCACAGGAGGTGACTAGGGAAGTTGAGCATGGAACAGTAGCGGCGAGGCTTTTAAAGCTGGATAGCAAGTCAAAGAGCCGCAGGCGGCCTTGTTCTCATGAAAAGAGATTGGCACTTGCTTATGGAACCCGAACCTCGTTTTCTTTCGAGTTGATGGAAGCATGGGAAGGTATCCCGGATATGCAAGAAAGGCTTATTCCAAGCCTTAGAGTTTTGAAGAGCACTCTGAGGGAGGAGTTAGTTGATAAAAAGGTGATTGCTGCAGGGGCGGCATATGATTTTCATCACTGGTTTTGGGCAGTGACAATTCGAGAAGAAGTCTTGGAGAAGGCAAGAGTCGATGGGCTTGGAATTGAAGAACAGGTCAGGAAAGTCCAGGAGAAGATTTGCATGGTAACTACAGATGTGTTCGACCGTGAAGTCATCCAGGAGAACGACATGCAGTTAGAGAGATTGAAGCATAAGGTTCAAGAAACTTTCTTCTCGACCACTGGACCTTTCTTGAAACAAGACTTTGCGAGAGTGGCAAGACTCTCATCCATTCGGAAGGATTTTGAGAAGCAGGAGGCAGATTGGGAAGGTACTTTTGCTAGATGTGCTGAGAAGTTGGACGGACTTGAATTTCGGATCAGCATGTTGCCACCTGTCACGATGGACGAGGTCATTGCAGTAGTGTCCAGATTCGCCAAGCACAATGCTATTCAGATGGATAAGGACGCCTCTCCTAGATTATAGCTGGAACTGCCACTTTTCTGATAGTTTTCTGATGGTTAACTCTTGTTATTTTGGGAAACCCTAATTAGGGTTTGGTTGTAATAATCTTGGCCGTTGATCTTGTTTTAAATCTCGGCCCTTCATTTCATTTTTGGAGCTCTATATAAACTAGTGCTCTCTCATTTTCATTGTGTGGAGACAGATTATGTATATTGTCGCATTGAGACTATTTTGAATGATAAAAGCTCTTGAGCATGATTTGCCTCGAATCACTTATTGTTGAATAGTAAGCGAGGTTACATATTGCCTTCCGCCATAGATTAGAGTTAAAGTTAGATTAGGTAGAATTTGCTTTGAAAAGTTGTTAATTGAATGAGAGATTGATCGTATTGATTCAACGGTGAAGTGTAGCTCATACTTTTTTCGAATGGATGATTTGCATTCGATTTGTAAAGTTAGCCTGAGCTCTTAAACGTGGAAGCTTAACTTCAACCTCATTTGAGGTTTGAAAATTATTCTCACAAACCCCTTGAAGATTGCACCCACTTTGCGTATGTTGTCCTGCAGGAGGCGAAACAAAGTGTGGTTTATTTCTCTTCACCGAGTCCTTACTGTCTCTTGAGTTCTTAGGCTTAGACTAGATTTCCTAAACCCTATTCCTTTTGCCATTTTTT
>VDFB02034613.1:0-69300 GCA_007258455.2 Sequoia sempervirens
ACACTCTATATGAATTTGATTGGGCATTCCTTTCTATGGGAGCCACATGTGAGAATGTTCAATGAAAATATAGTCATTAAGTGCTCTAGTGAAGTCCCTACCGAAGATCATTCCATATATGTTAGGAATATCAACTACCTAAATGTTAATCATCTGTTGTACCATTGGGTCTAATGCAACTTGCATGGGAATTCTATTCAATTCTCCCACCAAATTCACATCTATTTTATATAATTGAGTGAATTTTTGTTTGGATGGAGTGGGATTGATGCCTAATGCTTTACATACTGAGAATGGCATAATGTTTATGAAGCTCCTGAATCTAACAAACAATTGTGCAAGTTCTTTCCAAACAAATGAATAGTGAGCAAGAAAAGAGGTGTTTCAGGTCTTCCTTGAAATAAACTTACTAGTGTATCCACCTAAGGAACCTGATTCTTATCCTTCTCCTTTCCTTTTTCTTTAGCCTGCACTTGAGCTTGATCCTTGGCTAGTTTTTTTCCCTAATCCTTAGCAGATTGTTGATCTTGGCTCCTCCCTACAATATCTCTAATCACTGGTTCATTCTTAGTAGTGTTGAATGTAACTCTCTTTGCAGTGGTATCTTGTGAAGACTTTGGAGGTGCAGTCCCATTCAAAGACCTAAAAAATGCATTCCTAATTGCAAGCACCCTTAATAATTCAAAAGAAGAAAGGAAAACTTTTACCTTTTTAAGATCCTATGCAACACATTCTCCCATTTGATCTACATCAACTTCAGACCAGCCACTCTTGGTAAAATCAGATTGTCCTCTGTTGGTGAGATTAGACTATCTTCCCTTAGTAAGGTACTGAGTTGGCACCTTAGGATAGGAAGGATTATTACTTGCATTAGGATCTAGAGGTATGTTGAGGTTGTTTGGTGGGATGGAAGTAGTGAATGGGCCATTAGCCTTCTTGATTCACAAATTATAAGTTATGGAATGTTGGTGAAACTTATGGACTTCCTCCTCCTTTTGATCTTCATCTCTAGGACCATTTTCAACAATGTCTCCATTTTCAAACAGCTAAGATAGTGTCTCCTCATTACATACATCTTTTTTTTAGCATCATTTTCAATTGAATCCTCTTCGGGTTGATTTTCTCCATTCTAAGAGAAAGGTGCATGATTCACCACCAAAATTGAATCATCTAGTTCTGAGGGTATAATATCACGTCCACTTGAATTATCACTACCAACAACATTCTACACTTCCATTTGAAATATTGCAGCAATAGTCTAAAACTCCAGACAGTCAAGCTAAGAATGCTTGTTTGTCTAATGAATTATACGCCATTCAGACAATGCGGCCTTAGCCAGGTACACTCCACTTGATGATTTTCAATATTGCTAGGTGTATCAAGTGGTGTTGGAACCCATCCATTGTTGGTCCTTGTATTCCATGTTCTATTTTTTCTTGGGGCTGGCCTCCTTTCAAAAAAAATTCTATAACCTTGTCCTCGTTCAAAAATTTTCCCTAAGTTTTGACCTATTGGAAACAAGCAACACTGAGAGGGGGGGTGAATTAGTGTTCTACAAAAATTAACTTTATTAACTTGATCATTAACCCACTTTAAACATTCAACCAAAGGAAATATGAAGAAAAAGAAAGAAAATAACCACAACACCATAACACATATTTTTACATGGAAACCCTGTTAGGGGAAAAACCACAGTGGATGGCCAATCCACAATATAATCTGAGTATACTCAAAAAGAAGTTTACAAAATGGGAATGCACTTGCATTCAAGCTCACTGCTTAGAGCTCACTACTCAAAATAGGATGGCACACTGCCTTATAGAGATTTGGATTAGATCCAAGAGAATGAACTGAAAGAATAGCATCTAAAAATTCTTGATTACAATTCTGGTTAGGCTCAGTTGACGATCTTTTGTCCTTCTAACTGATACTACACTTATCTTCTACTCTGCTCTAACTCGCATTACATAATATTTATGCGCAAATGAAATTGTGCATAAAATTTCTCTAACACTCTTTTGATATTCACAATATACATCAACACACCACACATACACATCAAAATGATATAATAGATCATACATATATATTCATGATTAACAATTTAATCGCAACAAGTCAGCTTTAATAAAACTTAAAAAATATTAGCAACTGTCGGCTCAAAACTTAAGAATTATTCAATGTGCATCCATAACAGTCATCCACAACTTAGCTCGGACCCAAAACAAAATGATCAAACACAAAAATATTTGAATAAACATTCCTTGAATATTCGCACCACATTTTATCAATTGAGTCGGCCCCAAAATACTAATAAGTAGAAAAGTATCAACTGGATCTCCAAACTTACACATGAATTGGTATGAGGCACTAAGATTTCTGGATAACACAAGAAATACATTGATGGATCTTTCATGAGATCCACAACCCAAGATGACAACTGGAAATCTGCACATGAATTGTTGAACACCAAACTGTCTGATGCTTTGTTCTTTCTAACTGTCCTCAATCTGACTGTCAGTATAATAAAATGGTGTCATGCGGATCCAATTACCGACTAGGGTTGCCATCAATGACAACACCAAAGCATAATTTTAGTGTCTCTTGACAACAATCCCCCCCTTTGGCATTGATGGAAACACTTAGTGAAAAATGAATAAGTGTCGGATCAAAACCAACATGAATTACACTGCCACTTCAAAACTTCAAAAAGAAACTTCAGTCTCAACTCAAAAAAGAAACTCCCCCTATGACGACTATACATTTTTCACTGTACACTTCTCCCCCTTTGACATCAATGGAAAAAACTAGGGAAACGAAACAAAATTCCAAAATTGTACAGGCATGAACTTGTAACTTACAAAATTTTGAAAATATCTGCAAAATCTTGCTTCAGCACTCTTAAATTGTCATCGCAAACCTTTTTGAGGATCTCCAAAACTATTATGTGACCACACATTAAGTAAGATTGAGCTTCTGCAGAATCAAGATTCTCTGGGTCACTAATTTCCATAGCATCTTTCGCTTCCTTCAAAGCACTCACCATTATCTCAATCTTTGAACTAATTAGTCCTCTGAGTTCACTTACTCTCCCAACAATCCTGTCATTTTCACTCTTCAAGCATCTTATATTGTCAAGTAGAGATGTTACTTGACCTTCTTGCTGAGTAACATCACCAGCTAATGGATCAAAAGTATCAAAAATGATGGCCAATTGATTTTCAAGATCCTTCACCTTTTTCTCATTACCTTTAGTAAACTTGGACAAAACAAAACATGCCTTCTAGGCCTTTCTAGCTTCAAATATAGAACCTTGAATTTTCTTCATGCAGGTGGCTAATAGATTCTTATCCTTTGCAATCACTTCCTTCAACCAACTAAGTCTTTTACCATTAAACTCTTTTTGCATTTTATCCTCACCAGATTTCTCAAGAGACTTGAATTGAGTACTTGCAACATTTATGAGCTTCTTTAGCTCACCAGAAGAGGAACCAAATGGATCCATGACATGAGTAGGCATTAATTTATGTAGAACTCCAGATGCAAGGCTTAGCAATTCACTATCCTCTATGTGAGACTTCGGAATCTTCTCACTAGCCTTAGCTTGAGCAATTGATGTGACCTTCATCATCTGAATTAGGGAAAAAGTGGATATATTGATTGAGTCTTCATCTAATTCAAGATCAAAATCTTCCTGGTACTCCATCAGAGATCTCTTCACTACCTTGGTAGTGTCTCTTTCCTCTACTCCGATCTCCTTAACTTGAACTTTTTCTTCTTCAGCCTTGGGTTCTTCAGAGACTAATTCAAGATTTCCTTTAGGTGCTTCAACCTCATCAATTTGTACCTCCTTCTCCTCAACTAATATCACCTTAGGAACTTTAGTTTCCATAGGTGTCTCTTTATTTTCCACATTAGGAGGAATCTAAAAGTCCTCAGCATTTGCATTCACTTCCTCATTTTTCAAAACATTTTCAGTATTCATTTCCTCAACATTAATCTTATTCTTTAATAGAAACTCTTCTAGAATCTCCTTGGTTTCACCAATGATAGCATCAGTTTCACCAATCATGAGTTTATTCACCCTTGTCTTGCTCTTAAATTCCTTTTTATCCTTTTCAAGGAGTGAATTCATCTCCTCAATTGACATTTATGGACATAAATTTGCAAGAATTCTCCTCCTCAGATTCTCTTCTTTTTTTCTAGCACTTAATCTTCTCGACTCCAAAATATCATATAGACACTTTGGTAAGCCAGACATAATCTCAACAAGAACTTTATTGAAAATTTTCATATGTTTTATTGTGGCTTCTTCAAGAATTCTTTGACCTGATTTATCAAAAGTTTCATACAATTCATAGAGGGGCTTAAGATTACCATCCTTGATAACTGCATTCTCAACTTCCTCAACTGACATACCAGGTTTATCAACTTTTTCCTTTTTTTCTTTTTCTTCTTTGCAGGAGGATTTGCTCTTGTTTAACTTGATAGCCTGAGTTCTGGTAGCTTTCACTTCTCTCAGAACTTCTTTTGATTATGTTTCCTCATCTTCTAAAACAAGTTTGTATGTTCTTGTGCTTTTATTCTTCTTCCTTTTTCTTGAAGGCTTGTCTTGATTTGGCTTGGCTGCAGGGGAACTCCTTGTAGATCTAGTGAGGGCAGAAGATTCTCCTAGACTAGCAAACTTCGTTTTTGCTTTCTTTGCTTCAGCCTCTTCTCTCTTCCTTCTCAGTTCTTTCAATTTCTCTATAGGTATTCCCATATTTTCTGCAATAACTTCTACCTCTTTTCTTACTTTCCTGACTATCACTGGTTTTTAAATCTAATTGCTTCTGGATTTGATTGTGTGGTAGTCTTTTTTCATCAACGTTTTGGATCACACTCAGTGGTCCATCATCAGGATAGAGAGTTGAAAAAGATGATGGATCACTGAGTGTGATCCGAAACATTGATGAAAAAAGACTACCACACAATCAAATCCAGAAGCAATTAGATTTAAACTCATATGGATTGTGGAAATCTAATTACATTGATATCACTGGTTTTTTCAGTTCCACATGAACCTGCATACTTTTCTCTGCATAATTTCCAAACCTCTCTTCTCTCTGATCCAAAGGTGAACTCAGCAAGAGTTCTGCATGCATCTTCAAAATGTTTTCCTCTACTTTGTATCCCATAGGCATGATCCATATTGTTCTAGGATTAGCAGCTTCCATGTAACATTGGTCAATATCCACCATGAAACAAATAGTATCTTTGTATTGTTCCAAAATTGAAGTGGGAATTCTTTCCCTAGCATGCATCATATTCTAGAAATTTTTGAAGTACCCCCAGAGGGTAGTATTTCTGACCTGACAATCACCAATTCCAAAAAACATGTTCCTTATCTGAACAGCGACAGCCTAATCATTTTTCCAATGTACTTTTCCAACACCCGGAACCTCATCCATGAAATAGAAACATAAACACAATAGCAGATTACCACATTTGAAAGTATTCTTCTTAGCTTTCTTGACTTTGCTCAAATTCTCCATCAATTGACTTCTAAGCAGCTCGCACAAGTCATATTTTGCATTTTGCTTTACCATTTCATAAGCTGCATAGATGGTCATACCAGATACAAAATTATCTCGGCTAGAATGGTATATCTTGTATCCAATGACCATTGATGCAAATTTTACATCCACTTCAGCAATGTATTTTATTGTCATTGCCCTTCCATCCCATTGCACACCTGTTGCCTCAGTAACCTTTTCATTCTTCACAAATTTCAAGACTGGGAGTCTACCAATGGAATTTAGAATTTAGACCCATGACTACACATATAGCCTCCTTTGTGATCTTGAAGGTTACATTTAGCCACATGAACTCGGCATGAACACGGCTCAAAATGTATCTAACCCATTCATTTTCCCCAAATATAGGAAATTTCACAAATTGCATCAACTTCTTCTCTTCTAGGGTTTGAAATTTTGGCTTTACAATAAAATCCTCTCCAATTATATGATGGGAATACAGATTCATTATTTGAGAGCTTCCCAATTCTTCAATATTTTCATGTATATAAGCCCTAATATCTTCTTTGTGCAACACTCTATACGGTACAGATGAAAATGCTCCTAAGGGCTTAGTCTCAACAGACTTATAAGGATGCCATTTGAATTTAGGACGGGGTTTGTCCTTAACCTCTACTACCAATGGAATAGCCATGATTGCAAAATCACAAATTCACAGGATTTTCGATAAATACCTTTCTGTCATATCGGAGTTTGATCGTGGAATCTTCTTTGCACTTTGAGTCTCTCCACAAATTAGCAAAGTTCACTCTAGGGCTCTTCAAACTACTTTTCGCCAAAATGAAAAGTGACAAATGAAAGATAGAAATGTTCTTTTATCATCCATACACCTAACCCTTCTTGTCACAATAAATTCCTTTACCCTCATTCATCTGATTACTCTATTTTCATACACTGAGACAAATAATTCTTCTGTGGATTTCCAAAATTCTATAATATTGCCTCCAATTAGGTTAAACATCTAAAAAGAATTGATCCACCTACTGGACTGGTCCACATTCCATTATCAATTACCTATAGGGGGTTAAAGTATTTTTCTTATGACAGCTCCCCCTAGGCCAAAGGCCTAAAACTAATTCTTGGAGGAATTACCAGAAGTAGATTTTAGTGTTGGCGTATTTCCTTCAACAAAGGAATTCTTTTTCACCCATTTCTTCTGTATTTTCCTCCTAATCACATCTGTAGTAACTTTCCTTTTTCCTTTGACATCCTATTGTGTATTATGTCTTACTAGACCTATTTTGTTCCAACAGAATCTAGCAATATGGCCAATTTTTTTGCAGTTGTAACACACAACATTTATCTATTCAGACCAACTGTTCCACTAATTTTTCCTTGATCTTCATTGGTTAGCAATATTCCCAAGTCTATTGCATGCATAGCATTTGATATCTCTATGAAAGTTGTTCATCACATTTCTACATTCATTGGACTTATGACCATACTTATAGCAATTAAAGCACTGACCTGAGAATGATGATCCACTTGTGTTCATCCTACTCCTACACTGAGAAGCCATATGATTGAATTTGTTGCAAGAAAAATAGTAGCCATTGAATCTTTAAGCATTTGGTTGTCTTACTATATTCCTTCTAGCTCCATTCACCTAATTTCCTTGCCTGAATCTCCCTTGTCTGAATTTCTATTGTCCAGATCCAGAACTTTCTCCTTCTTCATATCCAATACCTCACCTGTTACGATCAATCCTCTAACCTTTAATCAGTTCATCAAGTTTGGATGAACAAGCTTTGAATTTCTCCTTGTACTCATTTGCAGCAGTAAGTTCATCTCTGAGATCATCAAGTTGTTTTTTAAGCATTTCCTCATTTTTTTTAGATTGTTCCAATTCATTGTCCAATCGGCTGCATTGTTCAGATTTTTCTTTCAAGGATTGAGCAAGATTTTCTTCATTCTTCTTTCTATCTTCAATTTTCGTGGTCATTTTCATCATGATGGATTCCATCTCATGCTTCCGAGCAACATTTTATCTAGAAAAATTTTCACACTCTTCTATTTTCTCCTTCAAGCCATGACTGAGTTGTTCATCTTCCATGCTTTTGTTCTTCTTCTTGAGCTGGTCACATAATTCTTTTCTTTTCTCCCTTGATTCATTGATTTTGTCTTTCAATCATTGGATGATTTTTTTTGCATTCTCAATATGTTCCTATAGTTCCCGATTCTCAGACTTTGACTGGTCAAGATCATCCAGGGCCACCATAAGTTATTGTTGACAACTTATTGTATCCATTGTAAACACTTTCCAAGATCTCCCCAAGTTGTTAGACTTCTTTCAAGGTACTGGCTCTAATACCAATTATTGGAAACAAGCAACACTAAGAGGGGGGTGAATCGGTGTTCTGCAAAAATTAACTTTATTATTCTAATCATTAACCCACTTTAAACATTCAACCAAAGGAAATATGCAGAAACAAAAAGAAAATAACCACAACACCATAACACAATTATTTTTATGTGGAAACCCTATTAGGGGAAAAACCATAGTTGATGGCCAATCCACAATATAATCTGAGTATACTCAAAAATAATTTTACAAAATGGGAGTGCACTTGCATTCAGGCTCACTGCTCAAAATAGGATGGCACACTACCTTACAGAGATTTGGATTAGATCCAAGAGAATGAATCGAAAGAATAGCATCTACAAATGTTTGATTACAGCTTTGGTTAGGCTCAGTTGACAATCTTCTATCCTTCTGACTGATACTTCACTTTTTTTCTGCTCTACTCTTACTCGCATTACACAATCTTTATGCGCAAGTGAAACTGTGCATAAAATTTCTCTAACACTCTTTTGATATTCACAATATACATCAACACACCACACATACACATCAAAATGATATAATAGATCATACATATATATCCGTGATTAACAATTTAATCGCAACAAGTCGGCTTTAATAAAACTTAAAAATATTAGCAACTATTGGCTCAAAACTTTCGGTTTGGGAGTGAGTTAGTTATGAGTTGCTTCAATATAAATAGTTGTGTAGGTGCAAGTGTAGGTGTAAGTGTAGGTGCAAGTGTAGGTGTAAGTGTAGGTGGTGTTAAGGTAGGTAAGGTTGGGTAGGTAAGATGAGTATTGGTTGCTTCCTTCATCCTTCGTTCCATCCTTGGTTTCCACGTTCAAGAATTGTAATCTGACCTTTCAAAATATCTCATCCCCATATCTTACACGTCCCAAAATTCGTACTACATATTCATGATCTGACATTCCAATTAAAAGAAAGAGGGGCCCCTACAATTCTATGGGCGGTGGATTGCTAATCCGTTGTACAGACTATCCGTACCGAGGAGGGATCCCTTTCTCTCCGTTCAGTCACTTGAGATGAATCCTGCTACCCATGTTATAGATGCAACTTATTATCCATTGTTCTTGTTCTTGCAAATTTTGCAAAGTGGGCATGTTATTGCCACATCTCTATGCCTGGCAATAGATATAACCCTCCCTGGTAAATAATTGGCAATATTTTAATGTTCATTCCAAACAATATACTACATCCCTACCCGGCAATAGATATAACCCGGAATTGCAATGATTATAAAATCAAGATGCAGTATTGCAATGAGTAGAAAATAAATATCTAGATCCCTATATCTATTTACACGTCTGACAATTCGTACCTATTGGGATAAGTAATCTGACCTTTCAAAATATCTCATCCCCATATCTTACATGTCTAAAGAATTTGTACTACATATTCATGATGTTCCAACCATACTTTGGTTCAATTTGAAGTGAGAAAGTCCGACTTCTCCGCCCGAGCTCTTCCCGAAAACCATCCATCACTACTATTAGATTATTCCTATTCTCCACTACTTGACGTGTAAAATATAGACTTCCCCTAATATTGATAGATAGTATAATAGGACTTGCCCTTTCCACACTTTGGAGTTAGGCAAGTTCCGTATAAAGAATCTTTGTCCCTTGTTAGGCTGGTTCAGTAGCCACTTAATATAAGTGCAATGGGGCCAGCTTTCAAAAATGCAGGACCTCCCTTTCTGCTTTGATTTCGCTTTTAGAGGTGCCCTTGACTGCTTAGAAATAGTCAGAAAGTGGGAGTGGCACCCCAAGAATTATCCAATGTGCATCCATAATGGTCGTCGACAACTTAGCTCGGACCCAAAACAAAATGATCAAACATAAAAATATTTGAATAAACATTCCTTGAATATCCACACCACATTTTATCAACTGAGTCGGCCCCAAAATACTGATAAGCAGAAAAGTATCAACCGGATCTCCAAACTTACGCATGACTTGGTACGAGGCACTAAGATTTCCAGATAGCACAAGAAATACACTGATGGACCTTTCATGAGATCCACAACCCAAGATAACAACTGGAAATCTGCACATGAATTGTTGAACACCAAACTATCAGATGCTTTGTTCTTCCTAACTATCCTCAATCTAACTGTTGATATAAGCAAATGGTGTCATGCAGATCCAATTACCGACTAGGGTTTCCATCAATGACAACACCAAAGCATAATTGCAGTGTCTCTTTCCAACATGACCTACATCACGATTGTCCTGACTATAATTGGCCTAAATACTTCTTTGTGAAACCTGTAGTTGATTGTTCTAATTTCTCAAATAAGTAACCTCAATGGTTAGCTTCTTAACTTGTTCAACTAGCTCATCTATTCACTCCTTTTCTACAGTTTTTTGTGTTGGAGTATAATTTTGAAGAAATACTAGATGTGTTGTAGAAGAATTATGTTGATAAGAAGGCACCTCAACATTTTGTAAATATGATGGTATATTGGTATTTGAAGGATGAGTTGGTAGGTTTTAATTCTACAAGTAGCCTAGAACTGATGGAGCTTGATTCAATAGAGGACCCGGGTGTGGCACTAGTGGAATTTGAGGCACCTGATTCAACAAAGGGATATGATGGGCTAAAGCTTGACTCGGACCTTGAACTTTTCTAGGATGTGCAGTTTGGCCCAATGAGGGTAATGGTCCAATGATATGTTGGCCAAGATCAACACTTTCCTTAACTCCCTCTGCATACATATCCACTAAGTTTTGTGGGGTTGGGGCAAATCATTTTATTAAAGTAGAGGTGAGACAATCGAGGGCCTTAAAATACATTAATCTAGTTGAAGCATCATCAACAACATAAGGGTCTTGCAACCTAGTGTAAGAATGATGAAATCTATTTTTGAAAGTATTGATTGGCTCATTCAGCTCCCTTTTAATGGATGCAAATTGATGGTACAACTAGGATGGACTTACTGGGACTGTAAACTTTGCAAGAAAATCCTTCTTGAGATCATCCTAAGTTTGCATTGACCCTACAGGTAAATGAATGTATTATTAAAATTCTTGTTCCCCTAATGAGTACGGGAACAACCTGCATGAAACATCCTTGTGACCAATCATCCTATCATTAAGGGTTGCCTCAAAAATTCTAGTGTATTCTTCTATAGTCCTGTAAGGGTCATTTATATGGAATTTAGAGTAGAAACCTTCAACATTTTTTGACATTTCATGATATTTGTTGAAGGTAAAAGGTGATGGGTTATTTTCCAACCAAGCCATTGGTGGAGGTGGGGGTGGTAATTTCTAATTTAAAGCAACCTATGGTTGGGGTAAAGCAATTTGAGTATGGTTTGAACATGAAGATGAAGTGGATGATGTGGATGATGGGGAAGGTGGAGTTGGAGGTTGGGTAGGTGGTGCTAATGATGAAGCTCTGCCATTCTTGGTCCTTCTATCCCTAGTAGGGTTCTTTAACTCCTACAACTCTCCTTTATCATTTGTAGATCTAGTAACTATGTAAAACCTTTGAGGAGAGAAAGACCAAGTTCACTTCAGCTTTGTTTGAAAACAACCCTCCTAACGCCAATTTTGTTGATGGTTGTTTTAGCACTGCTAAACATAGACAAAGTACAAGTACCCTATCTCTCTTGAAAGGTAACTTCCTTCAGAAAACTCTAGAAAATATCCCCAAGGTCTCTAATGTCAGGTCTTGAAAATGCACAAACAACTTAGTGGTAATGTATAATGTTGGTAATCACAAAGGGAATTTATGGTGAAACAAAGATTGAAACTTATGGTTTATGACAAGGGTTGTGTAAGATCTAAGGATAAAGATAAACCCTAAATAAAATTTCCAAATTTGAGGTTTGAAAAAAATGTTTTCATCAAATGCAGCAATTTGGTGATGCTTTCAATCCTAAACTAATTTAGATTTCAAATAAATAGAAAAAGATTCAAGGGTATGAGATATATTCTAAATCTAAAACCTGAGTGCAATCATGCAAATAATTCAGCATTCAAGGTGGAAAAATCCCCATTAACTAATTCCTTCTTAACCAAGATAGCATCCATAGCATCACAAAAATAGTGCAATCTTCAAAGGAATGTAAAGATTTTTAGATTGTGAAACATTCAAACATATACCTAGATTTGAATAATATGCATTAACATTCACAATTGAACTAATGCAACAAGATATGGCCTAGGCTAACTATGCAAAGTGACTTACAATCAGCAATCCCCAAATAGTATGGGCAGCAAATTCATCAAACACCTTCAATACTTCATCACCAACATGAAAGAACTTTATCTAAATTTAAAATTAATTAATTGAAACAACTTGGAAACATAGGAAGCATGCACAAGAATGAGATAACATAGAAAGTAACACCAAGCCAATTCCTTATCTTATATTAACTTCACCAAAAGTTTGCAACAATTCCAGAATCACCCTTTCAAATGAGGAGAGTCCTCGTATTTATAGAGTTTGTTACAAATTCAAGGTTTAAATCAATGGTCCATATTACATCAAGTTATGGGAACATAAAGTAGGTCGACCAAAATAGGTCAGCCTCATACAATTCAAATTCCCAAATAAAATTCAAAATAAAACATTTAAAATCTGATTTTAAATGAGATACCATTTAAAATATTAAATATAAGTTGCTAGCACTGATTTCTAGGTATCCAACTTGTTTCCTTAGCTTGTTGATGAAAGATGACACAAAACTCAAGGTAGATTGGCCCTTTATTTGCCCTCTTTTCCCATTTTCTACCTCCTAGAAAACTCTTGAAATTTATTTATACCTTATTTAAGTCAACCTAGATGGGAGTTGGGATAAACTTAAGTCTTAAAGTGATAGATTCCACTTCATTCTCAAGTTTATTCAACATTTTATCCCAATCTATTTTTTATTCTTGATATTTATGCATTATGGTGACATACATAGAAGCATCCTCCAAGTGATTTTTTATAATAGCTCCATCTTTGACATGTGAATAAACATCTTTCCACCATTGCATCAACACATCAGAATTCATGTAATCTTTTCTCAAACATTTCCCTGTCATTACCTGAAGAAACAAGGTACAACCAGCAATGATATCACTCAAGTCACTCTACACTTTTTGAATTTGTTCCAAAGCTCCATCCATTATTTCCCTTCTAAACTTCAAGGCCTCAATCCATTCCTTGGGCTTATTTATATCCTCAAAAGTGAGAATATCTTCCTTAACTAGTACCTCCTCGGGAATTTCTATCACCTTCACCAGTCCAACCATAGATTTATCATCACACACCTTGCATTCTACTTCGACTTGTTGAACAATATCCTGAAAAGAAGCAGTTTTCTCATATAATTGCAAATTTTGTTCAATTAATGGAATACTTTTCTGATATACTACTGCCACCCAATCTAGAGTTACTTGTACTGATGTTCTCATTTTTTCCATCTCATTGAAGGAATCTTTAGACAGGATGTTGGGTTGTGCATAAGTTCCTGCTTCAGTTTGAATATGTAGAGGCTTAACAAGATGTTGAATATACCTTTGCAATTCTCCCACCTATTTTTGCAACTTCTATTTTTCTTTCACCACCTTATCTAACATTTTTAACAAAGCATCCACTAATCCTTTCAGATCTTCTACTTCCTACTTCTTGGTGGATGGGCCTAAGTTAATGGTTTGAACATTATAGTCCTCGGGAGTAGCCTCCTTATTCTTCTCAACAGCAGGGGTAGCAGTGTGCAACACCCTATTATTGGAATCATCTCTTGTAATTATGAAGATTCCTCTAGCCTTCTTCTTTTCCTTTGGTTTGTTCAAGCCAACCAAGAAACTATCCCAGTCTGGAACTACATCCTCAATTATCATTGGCTTAGGCTTTAGGTTCTCATTAAGCCAATCTGGAGCAATTGACATTTCAACATTTGTATTGAAGTCAACATTATTTTTTCCTTATAGGTCTTCTCCTTTATTAATTTATTCATCCTTCTAAAGTTGTTCTTCCTCCTTATTTCTCTCATCATCCTTTCTTTCCTCATGAATTTCCTCTCTTCCAACAAATTCAGTGTTAACTTCCTCTACCCTTTCCTATTCCTTTTCTCTTTATGCTTCCTTGAAAACATTTACATTGAACTGATCCCCAAAATTGCTAATGTCTCTATCCTTAGGAGTTTCCAGTTCCTCATCTAATTCCTGATCTTTGGAAACATCTTCAAATTTTGTGTTCTTTTCTCTTGTTTCCTCATCCTTATCAAAAGGAACATTCTCTTGAGGTGTCTCAAGAGGGATATTTTCTATGATTACTTCTTCCACAACTTTCTCTTTATCAAATTGTGATGCTTGTGAAAAAATTTATAATTATTTAGCTACCCTCTCTATGTTATCCAGGTTGGGAAATGGAATCCCAGATCGAGGAGAAGCCTTCCTTGTATAAACTTGAGTTCTTTCTTCAAAACTCTCTACATTGATTTCTCCTTGTTGTGTTACTCCCTTCATATCATATGGGTTCTCTTTACTGCCTTTGTCTTTCTTCTGCTTCTTCAGAGGAGATTTGCTTCAACCACCCTTACCTCTTCCTCTGAGCAGTCTTTTTCTTTGGGTAGGCTAAGGCTTAGGGGATTTTTCTTCAACTTCTTCAGTGATGAACTTGGTGAGCTTTCTCTTCTTTGGGATTGGCTGCCTTTTAGGCTCTTCTATTTTAGCATTAGTCTTTTGCTTACCCTTGTTTCTCCTTTTAATAACCAGTGGATCTTCTTCTACTAATTCTTCCTCTTGAGAAGCAAGATCCTTTTCTTCTTCTTTCTCCAATTCATCCTCTAAAGAATATTTTGATTCCAAACCACCCATTAATTCATATGTGGGTTTGATTCCATCCACTCCCAATTCTAGTATATTGTGCTTTGCCCGTTGTTTAGAGAACCTAAGAACTAGAATAGTGGCTTGGGGTAAGTCTATTATTTCCTCTTCAACCCAATTGGTTGGAGGGAGAGATTTATTAGATACTTCCATATAATCATGGTACTAAATCACTTCTCCATCATCATCAATCTGATTTGGAACCTACATGACCCTATACAACCTTATCATTTTCAAAGAAAATTTGGAGAATTTTCTTTTGAACACCTCAAATTCATCCTTGCAATTTTCCCAATAATCCTCAATATCATCCTTGTTTCTATAGTCTCTGGAGGATGACTTTTGGGATATTCTATGAGGGTCAAAATAAGCACTAAAATTATGTGTAGGAAAACTAAGATATGCCATCTCAATTTATGAATGTTGAGCACTTTGAAATGAAGGACAAGCTTCCTGTCCATTAATTGCTAAGGGGAATTCCCCTTCAATTCCTATCTTATGCATATTCTTCAAAATTTTATTAAAGGCAACCAATTGCCTTGTCACTTCTAACAGCACAACTTGTCTATCAGGTACCTTGGGAGCCTATATGGTACCAAGGGGCATCCTTGAATTCTAATGTATGTAAATTTTGGGAACTATAGTTACCAATAGCCATACTTCCTTACAAGCTCTGTGGCCTGAGCTTAAATCCTCACATGTAATGATTCCTACAGTGTCCTTGTGATGTACATGGTGAATGCATCATTCACCCTTTTGTAGTGTGAGGTGCTTGACAGATGTAGCTAAGGATAGATATCATACACCTTATTCTATCCAATAACTCCTTTGCATCTCAATCCCTTGTATTTGAAACTCCTTGCCATTATGTATATAATGTAGGAAGTCATTGTGAACTTCCTTGTATCTTGTACTGCTCTTAGTTTCCTATCCAACTTGTCACTTATTAACCCTACCCAATGATAGTTAGTGCCCTTCTCAATTTTTTCAATCACATAAAACATCTAGTCCTTGAATACTAGAGCCTTCTCCAATCCCATCACTCTATCGAGAAGAGTGATCATGTCATTTTATTCCACCTTGAAGTCACTTTTGTGCAACAGCTTGGGCAATTTAGAATAGTGTGACCTAGGCTTCTTAATCCATGAAGCTTTGATCATATCTAGTGCCTTCTCTAGTTTATCAGTATAGAACTTCTTCACTTTATCAATCTTGAGGTTCACCCTTTTTTTTGTGGGCTAGAATACCAAAGGACTCGACCAAAGATTTTGTAATTATATTTTCTAGTATCTTGCCTTGTGGGCCAACAATCACTCTCCTATCAAAATCATAATTCTCTGAGCAATCAACTATTAGCTCTGGACATTGGATGGATGGAGGGAAACTTGATTCTTGGTCCAATATAGTGTGTACCAACCCCCTGAACAAATTTTTTGGAGCATAACAATACATCCTTTTCTTGAATTCTTCTAGATCAACATGTCCCATATTGGTGTCTCCAACCTCTCCCCAGTAAGAAGTGATCTTAGACTCTAGAAGCCTTCCTTTGAATTCATACTTCATATTTTCTTCTCTTGTAAGATCTTCCTTCACTTGCTCAGTTGTATTATTTCCTTTTCATGTCTTAGCTTTGCTTGAATTTTCCTACAACTATTTGTCAAAATACAATAATTACTTGAAATGCTTAAGGATCTAAAATATGGTCAGAAAAATCAAGACATTCCACTTGGAAACATATAAGATTATATTATCAATAAAGAAGCCAACTTAGGAAATCATTTCAAAACCTTTAAATAAATATTTAAATAGCCATTGGGTTTTTGGGCTAGCCAAGGAATTCAGAGAATCCGCAAGTGCAATGATTTCGTGAAATCCAAGGCTCCATGGAATCTGCAAAATAGTTCCCATTGGGAAATCCAAAGGCTCAAGTAATTAGCAATATTTTTCTAAGTGTAAATCAATAATTTTTAATTTCATCAATCTAACCCTTAGGCCATTTCAATATCATAATAATTTAACCCTTAACACACAATCATCATTAAGTCATTACTTTGGGAAAATCTATTATTTAAGAAATCATCAGTGTAAAACATCGGGGAATCTGACCAAAGGTGGAATTCACGGAATCCATGACTCCAAGAAATCCATGATGAGGAACCCATTGAGAAATCTAGAGACTCGCAGAATCCATGATGAATGATCAATCAGGATTTTCATCAACACATGGAATCAGCGAACAGACTAAAGTCGAGAAATCCAAAATGTCAAGGATTTCACGATGGGTGCAGTTATCAGGTTTTTCAAACTCGTAAGGATTTTGTGATGGATTTCAATTTGAATGGCTAGGATCCAAATTTTTCCTCCTATGTGACTTATCAAAATTTCATGGGAACTGTCGTGAATACCAATTAACATCAAAATGGGGCATACCACCAACAAGGCACTCGATTAAACTGACATAACCAGCAAGCATCCATCGGTAGGGCATATTAGGGTTTATAAATAGATGTACATCTAGAAAACTTCTAAGGCCATTAAAATGATCAATGAACATAACAAAGCCCCCAAATAGGACTAGACAGAAGCCTGGATAGTGGCAATGGTTGATTTGAATGCTAATTTAAACCCTCACTATCTACACTCAAATCCGTCTGACCATGAATGATGCCAAATAAAAAGGTTCATTGATGCCCTAGTTTTATGATCATCAAATCCAAGCTATCATGATGCATTTAAATCAATAGTCGAGTGCATGAATCCTATTTTTCAAAAAAAATACATAAACTATGATGCCCTAACTTACTTCAATTTCCCACAAAATGAGAAATCAACAACAATGGTTTGAAATGTAAAAGAAAGCACAATTAAAACCAAAACGACATTAAACCACCATGAATTCATGCAAAAATCAATATAGAACGTGAGAATAAGACTTACCTTTGATGGAAAATGAGGAAAATGAAGAATGCAATAGCAATACAAGCTCTAACCAATGATGGAGAAATCCATGGACCCAATTCACCAAAATCCTAGCTCAATCTGCCCAATGTACTTCATTCTCAAACGCCCAAGGTCGCAAATACAAATGACCAAAAATGAATGAGAAAATAATGAATAAAATTGACTTAAAACCTCCCCAATTTTTCTACATTAATGTTCTCATACGCACTATGGGATGCATTTAATTCTCAACTTGACATTTATGCACCTTCAAGGAATCCACTCCTATCTGGAATTAGTGAAGGGGGATGTGTGTCGGGGAACCAAAGCATCATGGATTTAGCAATACAAAGCACTTTGTACAATCCAAAGACTCATGGATTCAATGATGAAAGTAACTTCATGGAATCCAGGTGAGCACAGAATTCATGGAAGGAGACCTCTTTGGAATTCCAAGTGATCATGGATTCTCCAAACCTGAGCCAAACTTAGCCATTCAAGGGACTTGGTGATATTTCAAAGGTTCAATCATGGAATTTATTTTTTCAAACACACTCACCCCTAATATTAAGGCAATCATTAAAAGCTTGAGAGGTGAAATCAGAAAAATTCAGAGGACCTACCCCTTAAAGGGAAAAACACAAAACCTAAGGCAAAATAAAAATAAAGGGGGGTCCCTACTTTTAGTGAGGCGTGTGCAAAAAAGGCACAAAAGTCTCTAAGGACTATTTTCTACTGTAATAACCTCCTCAAACCTACAACAATATGCCTTCTCCAAGAAAATTCGCCTCTGCAACAACAACTTACACATTCTAGCCAATAATGGCTACCAAAACATAACCCAAATTTATTGTAAGCTTCCAAAAAAATATCTATAAACTTCTCCAGAAAAATTCATGATCAATTTGGGAAGAAACCTCCAAAAATACATGCCAAAAACCTTCCATAATATTAAAAATGATTTCATAAACCCACTCCCACCAAAATTTCCAAAATGGGAGTCCATTCCTAGATTTTAGGGAAGTTTCTAATGTAACTCATGCCAACTCACCTTCGATGCCCACCTTTGCATGCATGATTTTAGGAATTTTTTAAATGCATTAATTCAACTCATACTCCCTCCAAGACCCATGCCTATTAATATTTATTGCCAATTTTAAAATATTAAATAATTTTCAAAATCCCCCTAAATTGTCTCCAGATCCCAAAATTGCAACAAGATAATAAAAGGGTAATTATTTAATATTTAACTTAGTATAACTTTGAAAAATACCTCACCAAGCTAATCACTTACCAAACCTTAGGAAATTGAATAAAAATATTATTTTGTTGATGCAAGATAGCTTGCCAACCATGGATGCTCCTGCATCAGTCTATATGTATACATGAATGTCTATGGAATTTAGTATGATTTTATTGAAATGAGAGAAAAAAATGAGATTCCTCTCAAATTAAAAATTAGTTATTCACATTACACCCAAAACTATTACATAAAATTTCCTTAAAAGGCTATTATTCCCGTATAAAACTAGTTATGGGAATATAACTACCAAAACCAAATTTATTTATTAAATTAACAATAGCATGTTAATTTATTTATTATTAACTAATCTATGTTAAGAACTAATTCCTAATACCCCCTTTAGTGATAACATAGGAACCTTTTATTTTGTGGTGTAACATATTGATGGTTGGCCTTGGTTTTTGCCTGCATCTTCTAAATTGCCCCGCTTTAATGGAAAAAATTCTTGAATGTCGGTTTCTACCTATTTGATTGGAAGATGGTGAAACCATTCCATTGAAAATATTAGCATGTATCATCATCCTCTATTACTTTTGTCACTTCATAATGAGCCCAATATGCCTAACAAGATAGCAACACAATAACAAACACCCAATCTTATTCCCATCTCCTTTTATACTTAAATGGTAGATAGATATCGTGGCAGGTTATTAACATTCCCATGAAAGCTCTCTAAGATATAACATGGTTCTCATATGTTAACACTTCAACAGGACCATATAGGGAATCCGCCAATTCAAATGTATCTGATGCTAGTGCCAGTGATAATTACGGATAGCACAATAGCGAACAAATGAAGGAAATACAAGGTAATATCGAGTGTGTGATGATAGTCTCTCGTCTTCGGTAGTATGACCATTGAATGATCTTGTGCCAATAAGAATTAGGAATACGCTTATGCTAGGCCCGAAATTTCACCAAGAAACAGATAATATATATGTAATAGGATGCCAATAGCAATATGAGATAATAAAAATCACATAGCCATTCACAAATACTCCTCCTGTCAAAGTTTCGTTAATTAAGTTTCAGAAAACAACGTTCAATAGACAATAATCGGTAATAAATCACACAAGTTTGCATACTAACTACGTTTTTTATATACAAATCTTCAACCATGAATGAGAATGATGCCAGAAAATACAACTTAGAAAACATCAGTGTCAGTAAGTATCAATAGTGTCAATCTTCTTTCCATCCAAAGTGAAGACCAATAAATATTGATGTGCCTCTCGATAATGGGTCAATGTTCTTGAACAAATAATATAAGCGAATACAAAAGCCAAATCAAGTGGTCAAACTATTGTGTGCAAACTTCTCCTCAATCTCTTGTGCTCTTCTACAAAACTTTAGATATTATTTTTAATTTTGAATATGAACATGAATAGAATGGAGGAAAAACAATGGAAGGAGTGACCAAGATGGAAAGACAGAAGAAATCCAGATGAGTGATGAATGTCACAAATTTTCACGTGGTTTTCACTTTGGATGAAAGACAAATGAATGGAAGGCAAATAGAGAGGTCAAGGAAACCTGCTCTAATACCATAATGAAATGAGAGAGAAAAAATGAGATTTCTCTCAAATTTAAAATCAATCATTCACATTACACCCAAAACTATTACATGAAATTTCCTTTATAAGGCTATTATTCCAGTATAAAACTAGTTATATGAATATAACTACCAAAACCAAATTTATTTATTAAATTAACAATAGCATGTTAATTTATTTATTATTAACTAATCTATGTTAAGAACTAATTCCTAATACCCCCTTTAGTGATAACATAGGAACCTTTTATTTTGTGGTGTAACATATTGATGGTTGGCCTTGGTTTTTGCCTGCATCTTCTAAATTGCCCCGCTTTAATGGAAAAAATTCTTGAATGTCGGTTTCTACCTATTTGATTGGAAGATGGTGAAACCATTCCGTTGAAAATATTAGCATGTATCATCATCCTCTATTACTTTTGTCACTTCATAATGAGCCCAATATGCCTAACAAGATAGCAACACAATAACAAACACCCAATCTTATTCCCATCTCCTTTTATACTTAAATGGTAGATAGATATCGTGGCAGGTTATTAACATTCCCATGAAAGCTCTCTAAGATATAACATGGTTCTCATATGTTAACACTTCAACAGGACCATATAGGGAATCCGCCAATTCAAATGTATCTGATGCTAGTGCCAGTGATAATTACGGATAGCACAATAGCGAACAAATGAAGGAAATACAAGGTAATATCGAGTGTGTGATGATAGTCTCTCGTCTTCGGTAGTATGACCATTGAATGATCTTGTGCCAATAAGAATTAGGAATACGCTTATGCTAGGCCCGAAATTTCACCAAGAAACAGATAATATATATGTAATAGGATGCCAATAGCAATATGAGATAATAAAAATCACATAGCCATTCACAAATACTCCTCCTGTCAAAGTTTCGTTAATTAAGTTTCAGAAAACAACGTTCAATAGACAATAATCGGTAATAAATCACACAAGTTTGCATACTAACTACGTTTTTTATATACAAATCTTCAACCATGAATGAGAATGATGCCAGAAAATACAACTTAGAAAACATCAGTGTCAGTAAGTATCAATAGTGTCAATCTTCTTTCCATCCAAAGTGAAGACCAATAAATATTGATGTGCCTCTCGATAATGGGTCAATGTTCTTGAACAAATAATATAAGCGAATACAAAAGCCAAATCAAGTGGTCAAACTATTGTGTGCAAACTTCTCCTCAATCTCTTGTGCTCTTCTACAAAACTTTAGATATTATTTTTAATTTTGAATATGAACATGAATAGAATGGAGGAAAAACAATGGAAGGAGTGACCAAGATGGAAAGACAGAAGAAATCCAGATGAGTGATGAATGTCACAAATTTTCACGTGGTTTTCACTTTGGATGAAAGACAAATGAATGGAAGGCAAATAGAGAGGTCAAGGAAACCTGCTCTAATACCATAATGAAATGAGAGAGAAAAAATGAGATTTCTCTCAAATTTAAAATCAATCATTCACATTACACCCAAAACTATTACATGAAATTTCCTTTATAAGGCTATTATTCCAGTATAAAACTAGTTATATGAATATAACTACCAAAACCAAATTTATTTATTAAATTAACAATAGCATGTTAATTTATTTATTATTAACTAATCTATGTTAAGCATTAATTCCTAATAGATTTTATATTTAATTTATGATTGTTAATAATGTGGATGCCTTAATAATGAGACTAACACCTTGCAACAAGGACTGTTAACGCATAGCAATAGGTTTTTCAACCCACAACATAAGGACTATGACTAGTTGCAAAAAAGAAGCCAAACAGCTAAGCCGCGAAACTTTCAAAAGGAAGCAAAGGTCGTCATTTATTGATCATTCATGAGTCACTACTTAACACTCTTTCTTATGGAATAAGACAACCAGGAGAAATCTACTCTCAATAGGATTGATTCATAACATGACTATTCTCAAGAACATGTCTCTATCATAGCAATTAAACCATTGGGTGTAGAATTCTAAATTAGTTTCTCTACTACTGCTTTATAGTTATTGTTTTATGTTTCAAACTAAGTCCTCTTCCTATCTTTGAGGGAGATTGGATAGTTGCTTTATGAGTTTTTTTCAATCTAAGAATAATAATACTTCTCATAGACCTTGTATAGTGGTATTTGTTGTCAAGGAGAAAATATAGTTGATAAGTTGATTATTGCTAGTTAGTTGTTTATCTATTACTCAATAGTTACAACAATAGAATATATGTTATTGAATATAAGATCTTCAACATATTCCTATTGGATTGTATGTAATAATTCAGTGTTAAAATGAAATAAAGGGAATTAGTTTGATATCATGATTTTTTGAGTGAGTGTTTGAAAACTTCTATGGAAGTAGCAACTCAAGCAAGGGCCACTTGAGGTACTACTAATCCACTTCATTTTCTATTGTTAGATTAAATAATGCATTGTCAAATTTAGTTAGTAGTTATTAGTTATATGCATGTGTTATAATTCATGTATGTCATTTTGTATTTTTGAATTGAATTATGTATCTTCATGTTGGTTTCATACTCTGGAGGAATTAGCTAGCTTAAGATATTGTAGGTTTTTAATAGTTGACAGTTACAGTTTTAAGTATTAGGTACTTGTAGCATAAGGTAACAGTTTATATTCATTTCAGCAGCAACCTATCATGGCCTCGTTTTGGCTAAAAATCAAGGGGTTTCTAAACTTTGGTTGGAGGGGGACTCTCTTAATGTTATGAATTGCATCCTGAAAAAATGCCCTCCCTCATGGTCTATTGTTCATTTTATCAATGACTCTATAGCTATATTAAATTATTTCGAGGAATTTAAAGTGTTGGTATGTGGCGACTAATCATGCCATATTGTATATCCCATGGTATACTGTACACCTCGACCCCTATCCTTGCCAGGGTCCGGGGTTGGGTCGGGCCCCAGGCGGGGGTTCGGGGGCGGCAACCCCCAAGAAAAATTTTCTTCCTACTTTTTCGCATCATGACCAAAAAAGGGAAAAATCAACGAAAAAAGAAAAATCCGATTTTGTAGAACCCAAAAATATGGAAGCTTCTAAGCTTGTTAAAAAGGGGTTCGGATGGGTATTACAGTATGATGATAAAAACACGATTATTTGCAAGATTTTAATAGGTTTTACACTAGATAATAAAAGTATTGGATGGCTGCGGTTTGGTGGATGTAGCCCAGATTGGGTGAACCACGTAAAATTCTCTGTGTGTTTTAGTTTCTCTGTTTATTACTTAAATCTGCATTTAATTGTTAGATATCTACCATTTCTAACCCTAACATAAAGTTTCTTATGTTTTTCGTGAATCTAATAGGTTGGTTGATGGTGTTTCCAACGTGGGTGTGGTGGAGAGAGTTTATTTGGGTTCATTTAAATCTCTTCCTCTTAATCTCAAATGTATTTCTAATGATGACCAGATGGCTTGTTTTTAAGACTGGTGTGTTAGGGGAAAGGTTCTTCATAATGTTTCATAGTTGGGATATGCTCAATGAGCCTTTGGCCTATATGATCCATTATTATTTCCTTGGTTTCTGTATGATGAAGGTTTGGCAATGTTGGCAGGGAAGTACCTTGAATGACAAGCCCTCACGTATTATAGGTATTATTTGTGTTTTGTGGAGAGTTTATTCGCATTTTTTTAACTCTCTGGTGTTGTTGGGTTCTGCAACTTTTCAAGCAACCATGGGCGGAGACCGTTGTAGAATTGAGTCGAGTTCATGTGAGGAATTTTAGGAAAATCCTATTCTTTGGGAGCATTTGGAGCTTGGTGGGGTTACGCAATTCATGCAAAGAATTCAAGGTTTAGACCTTGATGCTACAGATTTCTTTGCGAAAGGTTGGAATGGGAGGACACTTTGTTATAAGGGTGTGCAGTTTAAGATTGATGAGGAGTTTATAGTGGAGGCCACTAGTCTGGTGGTCTCTGGGAGAAAATTTTTCTAGGATAGAGGAGCTGCTAAGAAGGCCTTTGTGATTTTTTTCAAATTCGATGAGAAGAAGAAGCTCCGGGAAATTGGGAGTGGTGGCTATGCTCATAAGTCTTTGAAGCCACTTTGGAGGGACCTTGTGTTGGCGTTAATGTACTATTTTATGCTTGAAGGTAAATTCTCTATTGTTTACAGCTACCATTTTATGATTTTGAATCATTTTAGGCATAAGGTGTTGGTCTCCTTTCCCTTCTATCTATTAATTTTTATGGAAAAGAGTATAGAAGATCATAGAAAAAACCCTAAGAAGGTGGTGTTGCATGAGGGTCTTTTGAACCTCTTGTTTTCCCACATTAAGCTTAAGTTAATTGTGGTCTCTCCTAAAACCCTTGGTAAGAAGGCTGTGAAAAACACCAGTTATGACATTGGGGACTCTGCTGTGGAATGGGTTGGGAGTTCTAAGGATGAGGAAATGAAGTTTGAGGAAATGTCTATGGACGACGATGGCTCTAAGGTAGGGGAAGATGACTTGGAAAGAGTGGAGCAAGGGCTATGAAATGAATGTGAAGCTGAGGGATTCCATGGCGAAGCCTATGAATAAGACTTCGAAAGGGAAATCAAAAGCCCCCAAGAAAGAAAAACTTTCAGCTAAGAGGAAGATGGAGGTGGCTCTCGGTTCTAGTGAGAAACCCTCGGTGGCTCCTAGAGAAGGTGGTGTGAAGGATAATCCTTTTGGGAAAGGTGGTGTTAATCGTTTTGTTGATTTTGAGAATGTCTCTATTGGGGATCCTTTTCCTGAGAAAGGGAAAATTTCCTCTGCATATGGTCCCAAGGTGCCTAAAGATGAGGGTCTGTGTTTGACAGTTCCTATTGGTGTTGTTAATACTAGTTCTAAAGAGTTATTGAATGAACCTGGGCCTATGGAGGTGCAGGGGATGGAGTTTTTCAAGTATTCTTAGGGGTTTTCTTCAGTTGAAAGGGCTATCAAAATGGAACGATTGGAAGTGTTAGCTGATTTAGCTAACTTTCCTGATAAGGAGCAAATCAAGGTGGAAGTGATTGAGGTCGAAGATTCCCCTATCAAAGAGGATGAAGAGTAGAATTTGCATCGGTCTGATGCTCCTAGTGACATTGAGTCGAATGTTTAGCCTCCTACTAACTGGGATGATGTGAATATGAATATTTTTTGCAAGATGGTCGAAGATGGGACGTGGAATTTCCTGGAATTTCCTATCTCTAGTGAAGTGGTTGTTTTCTGAGGTTAAGGAGCTCAATATTCAGGTGAAATATTGGCAGGAGCTTTGTGTTGCTATGCTTCGTGGTAATCAGAAGGAATGAGCTATTAAAGGAAAAGTGAAAACTATGAATTTCATGTTGGACAAGTTTATTAAGGATGCAGATCATCGGGGAGCTTCTCATGAGGAGAGGATTTCCTCTTTGGAAATGTTGGTCAATAAAATTTTGGAGGATCGTGTTGCTAGACTTGAGGAGAGAACTAGTAAGATGTCAGACAATTTAAGAACTATGGTTATTATCAGTAATAACTCTCTGAAGACTACAGCTAGGTGGCTCTTTGTTTTAAATGAGAAAGCCCTTAATTGGATTGGTAAACCTCTTGACTTGGGTGAGCTAGAGAAAATGATTAATGAGATCAACTACTTGAACTAGGTGGAGAAAGTTGAGGAGTCTGCTCCAGTGTTGGAGAAAGATGTGTAGGATGGGTTGTGTCTTAGGACAAGGAGCAAGACTAAGAAGAGATTTGTTGTGTATGTGGATGAGATTAAAGATGTTGTGGATATGTAGGAGGAGGTCATTAAGGATAATATGGCCTCGGTGAATGTCCTGGATAATATGTTATAGATGGCACTTTCCTTTTTGTTTGATCAGCAGGGTTGTTGATGTTTTTGTCATTGTTCTGCTGACGAGCTCCTTATGTTTTATCTTTTGTCAGCTTTTTGGTCTTTTGGGTTGTTGGTTTTTTTTGTTTAGTTTCTTTTTCAGCTTTTTGTTCTTGTAAAGGGTTTTGGGGCCCCTTCAAAACCTATTTTTACTTATCAAAAATAGTTTATATTCATTTCCCCTATTTTGTGAATTATCAATTCATTTCACTTTCCAACTTTTATTTTCTTTTGTACATGTACATTTCCTATACTCCATTGATTTATGATGTGTCTAGGATCTATGAATGCATATATTGTTCCAACACTATCTAAATTTTACAAGTCCCTAGTTGATAATTAAATGCAACCTCTTGTGGAAGATGAACTGTTCAGTTAAGGATTCTCGAGTCCTATGAGTTCAGTTTAATACCTAGTAGCACCAAGTTAATTAGACATAAGAAAGGCTCTCCAAGGTGTACAATATCAAAATTGGGAGAATGAGATATCATCAAAAAATTGTTTTTGTGTACTTTTCATTGGTGTGGGTCTCATCACCATTTTTTGTTGTTGGTGCATTCTACAGCCTATCAAAGTTTGAGGTGTTTCACTCCTAAGCTGACAAATTTTGACCAGTTTCTCTATTTTCCATTATTCTAGTACAATGTTAGAAAGGTCTTTCAAAGCTCTTCATAGATATCCATGCACTTTTCCATATTTTTCTCTAGGTTCAGTTTATTTAGTTTTTTTTGTTTTCACATTTTAGTGAATTACTGGGACGTTTTACCTCCTAGAAACTTCATGTTTGCATGAGATGACTTGTATTTATATTTTTTCCTATTTGGGCATTGTTGACATCTTTTGCATGCAATTTATCTTTTGTAGATGCACTGAGATAAAGTATCACTATTGCACATGTTTTTTGGATATTTTACACATCTTATTGTGTCTTTTATACTCACAAGTTATAATATAAAGTTTCATGGGAGGGTTGTGTAATGTATTTTAATTTCCATCCCACCCTTTTCAAGTGAGTGTTCCCTTCCACAACAACATTGAATCCTTGTGATTCTTGCGTCATGGATGTGTTCCTAGTTTGTACACCCTTTTTACTTGTAGGTACTTTCATGTGCACGTTCAGATGTTCTTGGTTCTCCTTCATGCACTTCTTGGTGACACAGTATTTCAGTGGACCTGTCTTGGCTCTCTCTTTTCTGTATTATAGGGGGTTGCTATTGTTGATGCTAATGCTTCCTTAGTTCATTTTGGAGTGAGTTATGTATTCAATTTTTTGTTCCTATGTAATATGTGGATGTAGCAATTGGTTACCCATACATTTCGGTGAGATGGAGAATTTACCATACGGACACTCTTGGATTCCTATTTCTGGAGGTAACCTTCCATTTTTATTTGATTGGTGTTCTTTATACTATTGATACTTGTATTTTTTGACTTGTATCTTTCTTGGTTGAGTAGTGTCATTGGGGTCACTTGTCCAAATTCATGTGCCATCTATATATTTGATTTCCAATTTTTTTTCATTTAATTTAAGTAGTTTCGTTGGGGGAACTCATGCAAATTCTTGTCTTTTTGCTCTTGATCATCATTTGCTTCAAAGGGGGTTCTTCATTTTAGCACTATAGAAGTCTTCATTTGACAATTTTCTATGACTTCTTCATGCTTCAACTATCTTCTTCATGTTCCTATTTTTTTGGGACATTATTTTGGAGGCTTCTTAGTCCTTCATTCACTTTTCTCTCTTTTGGAGAGGATTTTTCCCATGAGGTTTTCTACTTTTCTCCAATTGTGAGAGATTAGATTGTTTGTGCAAGGGTATCTCATCAAGCCTTGTTTGTAAAGACTCATCATGCATTCTTTTATTTTTATGCATTGGTTTTTTAGGTTTTTTAGCTACTCCCTAAGTTTTCACTTAAGGGGGGTGTTAGAGAAATCATGCATTGGCTAATAATTTATTAATATTTAATTGATTATTAGGATAATTTCATTTCATGCACTTAAGCTAAAATTAGGAGTACCTTTTTCTATTAACTAGAGTGAGCTATTATTAGATCAATATGTCATATCACATAGGATGACGAAACTTGTCATGATCTAATCTATTTAGCATTTATGGTTTGATCTCATAAGAAATCTCCTTCATTGTATTACCTTTTGTGTGTGGATGGTGTTCTTGTTTGCTATTTGATCTTGTGTCTTGTGTTTTTCATAATTCTAACATCAACATCATGATAATATTCTTGAAGTCCCCTTTAATGAACAAATTAATAATGCATCTTTAATTAGCTAGTTGAATTCAATGAAATGAAAAATATTTGCACTTAAAATTTAGTATTGCATGTCATTGGTTCAATTTAGTAAATATGTTAATAAATAAAAGTAAATGTAGTCACTATTATGAAATCAAAAATATTTATAATTTAAATTTATTATTTTTCAATTTAAATTTATTATTACATGTCATTGGTTCAATATGCTAAGCATGTTTGGATTTTTTTTTCTTTATTAGAATTTTTTAAATGTGAAACTACTAAAAAATACTCCAATTAAATTTGGAATAGGTCTAGTATAATTTATTTGAAATAATTTTTAATTTTTTTGAATGGATTTTGAAAATCTAAACTAGCTATGGATCAAGCTTATTTAAAATTGTGCATCCAATGGATGGAATTGAATCTAGTGTTTTATTTGGACATGCTAGCGAAAATAGGTTTAAATCATTGACTATAATTCTAGATATATGAGAACACAATTTTCTCAAGATAATTCCTTTTATATTTAAAAATATGTGGTTCAAACATCAAAAGCTAGAAAGAGTGGCCTCTGACAATAGGAAATGTCCCTCATATTGGTATATGATGAAGAGGTTTGCATTCTTCTAGAAACTTTAGTGTTGAAATCCAAACCCAAGGGATGGAATAAAAATGTCCTCCTTAAACATTATCCACCAAAAAAAAAAATTAAAAGATATATGAAAGCAAATTTGGCTTCCCAAATGGAAATGTTTACAATAAAGAGAAATTTTTAAGAAGCATGAGTGAAATTGCTAAAAATAGGGGGACATAAATACTAAATATTTTCATGTCATGCAATATGAGGCAACATAATTTTATCATCAAACTAGAAACTCATGATAGTCATATTCTTTATTGTTGAAATGGAAATGCAAACCTACAATTAAATAATATTGCACCATAAATTAGTTGTGAATAAAAAACAAAGAAAATAAAATAGAATAACAAAATAATAGACAAGACATAGATTTACATAGTAAAACCTTAACAATATGCTAAGGAAACATCACGAGGCAAAGTATCGATATTCTTATTTCTCAAAGAAATTGATTACAATCTTCATGTAACTACTGCTATTCAATTACCATTTTCCATTAAAGGCTATAGAGATATATATAATATCTTCAAGATAACAACCATGGTCAAACATAGAAAATCTAGATTTTTCTATTAAGGAAATTATGAATTATCTCTTAAGGAAAAAATAGATTTTTATAAAATATAAGATTTTTGTTGTATTGCTTTAACTAT
The DNA here is from genome assembly GCA_007258455.2 of Sequoia sempervirens. Taxonomy (NCBI): domain Eukaryota; kingdom Viridiplantae; phylum Streptophyta; class Pinopsida; order Cupressales; family Cupressaceae; genus Sequoia; species Sequoia sempervirens. The sequence continues at coordinate 29,910 of VDFB02034613.1, forward strand.
TGTCATTATCCAACAATCTCCACCTTGACAACAATTTACCTGATACTTTCCCACGCCCATTCATTAACTTTTATAAAAGCCAAGATAAGCTAAACTCCACCTCATCTTCTCTAATTGTATTGGTTTTGTAAACATGTCTGAACAAATTTTCTAGTGTATGAACTTTCTAAGAGCTACTCCACCTCTATCAATAACATGTCTTATAAAATGGTATTTAATTGCAATATTCTTGGTCCTATTGTGATAAGATGTATTTTTAGCCAAATATATAGCACTTTGACTATCACAAAATACAATCACCTTGTCCTACACTTTTCCAAACTCGCCCAAAGACCCTTTAACCAAATTACCTCTTTGCATGCATGTGAGATAGCCATATACTCTACCACAGTAGTGGATAAATCAATTGTTCCTTGAAGCTTTAACATCCAAAAAATAGGTCTTCTTCTTCCAAGAGTAAAAACATAACCTGAAATAGATTTCCTTTTTCTGAAATCACCTGCAAAATCTCAATCAAATAACCACAAACTAAATCACTGCAACCATCATAGGTGATACAATAATCACATGTGCCTCTAAGATGTTGTAGCATGCATCTCATTGCTACCCAATGCTCTTTACCTAGATTTGGCATGTATCTAATGAAAATACCAACTACATATGAAATATTTAGCCTTGTGCATACCATTACATATATTAAAATTCATACTACATTAGCATAGATAAATGAGACATATAATCAGTTTCTTATTTATTACTAAGACATGAACTTTAAGAAAATGAGAAGCTAAAGGGATGTTCACTAGTTTCACATTCTTTGAATACCAAATCAGGATCTTCTCCACATAATTTTGTTGTGATAACCAAAGCTTACCATGTTCCTTTTCTTTATGTATTTCTATGCCTAAATTTGGTTTTCTCACTCCTAGATCCTTCATATCAAACATCCCAGCCAACTAAGCCTTTAACTTGCTAATTTCAACCACGCTTTTTCTTGCTACAAGAATGTTGTCAACATATAACACCAAGATAATGAATAAAAAAAATCAAACTTTTATTAAAAACTCTATGGTTATTGTCACTTCTTTTAAATTTTTGGTTCACCGTGAAGGAATCAAACTTTATGTACCATTGCCTAAGTGACTGCTTCCGACCATACAGTGAATTCTTGAGTTTCAAACATTTTTTTGTTGAAATCTTGAACAAACTTATTTATTTGTTCCATATATATATCCTCATCCAAATCTCCAAGTAAAAATGGTGTTTTATCATCTAGCTTCTCTAAATTGAGATCAAATAATACAAGTAGTGTTAATACAACTCGAATAGAAACAAACTTAACAACTAGTGAAAAGAATTCATAAAAATCAATACCTTCCTTTTGAGAATACCCTTTTGCTACCAGACTTTCTTTGTAACTTTCAAATTTATCATAAACAGCATTCTTTAATTTGTAGACTAATTTGCAACCAACAACTTTCCTACCCTATGGGATTTGTACAAGCTCCCATCTTTTATTCTTCTCCAAGGAATCCATTTCTTGCTATTTTCCATTTAGCATTTCCAGTACCATCTATTTCTTCCTAATAATAACTAGGTTCTCCATCATTATAAATCAAAGCAACAATTGAAACATAATCATCATACCTTTTAGGAGAATTCTTGACTCGCGTAGATCTCCTTAGAGAAGGTTGTGGTATTTCCATACTTTCCTGTATATTTTCAAGATCATCATCTTCTTCTCTATAAGTTTCTTCCTACTCCCTATTTTTTGTAGATGGATGAGTTTCTAACTAGATTTGTTGATATTGTGGTACTTTTCATGTTTCAAATAATTTTCTATTGTCTAATTTTATGAGAGAAGATTCATCAAAAAATGCATCTATTCTAATGATGATTTTGTGGGAAATATCCTACAATTTGTATCTCTTAACTCCATCACCATAGCCAACAAAAATATATTTCTTAGATTAAGGGTCCAATTTAAAATGTTGATATTTAGAAATAAGAGCATATGCATGAAAACCAAAAAAATTCAAAATTAAATAATCTCAAGAAAAACATGTCTATACCTCTTCAGGGATCTTACAATTTATTGTAACTGATGGTGACCAGTTTACTAGATAACATGTTGTATTGACTACTTTTTCCCACAACTCTTGATCCAACTTGGCATTATTGATCATGCTCCTTGCTCTTTCTAGAAAATTCATGAATATGCATTCAACGCCATTTTTTTGAGGAGTGTAAACTATGGTATTATACCTTTCGATCCCAACTTCCTTACAACGGTTTTCAAATTCAAAAAGATGTGAACTCACCTACATTATTTCTTCTTAAACACTTCATTGATCTTCCAGTACTCTTTTCAACCAAAAATGTAAATTGCTAAAGTATACTAAACACATTAGCTTTACTTTTAAGAATATAAACCCATACCTTTCTAGAGGAATCATCTATAAATGTCACAAAATATTATGATTCAACCCATACCTTTCTAGAGGAATACTATAGGGAGTGGCCCCCAAACATCTAAATGATTATATTCTAGAACAAATTTACTTGTATGACTACCTATTTTAAACTTCTGTCTAGATTGCTTCCCAAAGATGTAATGCTTGCAGAAATTAAAATTCAAAGATTTTAAATCTAGAAGTAACTTACAATTTATCAATACCTTTAGCCCTTTATCACTCATATGACCCAATCTTATATGTCATAAATAAGTAGATTCAAATGTTTGCTTTCTTAGATACTATCATTGCTTCATTTACTTTAGTACTCCCTTCTAGCTTGTAAAAGTTTCCAATCTTTGTAGTCTTCATGACCACAAAAATTATCTTGGACACTCAATACTCCACCATGGCAAGTAAACTTGTAACCTTTAGATTCCAAAGATCCCAAGGAAATTAAATTATTTTTGAGTTCCAATACATGTCTTACCTCTATTAATGTCAATACAATATCATCAAACATTTTAATCTTAATTCTCTCAATCTCAATAGTATTACAAGAAACATTGTTTCGCATAAGAACAACACCATCAATATCTTGGTAAGTAGAAAACCAAACCCTTTGTGGATACATGTGATTAAAAGCACCAAAATCGAATAACCATTCGTCATGATATTTAATGATATCACAAATAGATAGTACTTCACTGACCATACCTGAACTTGTCTCAACCAAATTCACTTCCTTTTTGGATTCATCATTGTCTTATTTCCTCTTCGAACAATCTTTCTTGAGATGCCCTGATTTATTGCAATACCAACATTTTAACTTACCCTTTTTTTCCTTTTTAACTTAGATCTAGGTGTACCTCTCAAATATTCCCCTTTTTTTGTGGATCAACCCCTAGCCACCATTGCTTTTGGTGTGGATTTTTTTCTGTTAGATTTCTTCTACACCTCTTCAAACAACAAAGATCCCACAACATATTCAAATTCAAGGGTGTTAATTGTGCTAAAGATAAGTGATTCCAAGATTTGGGCAATGAACACAATAACATAACTACCTTGTCTTCATCTTTGATATTTACATCCATACTAGCTAATTGGCATATGAGTATTGAAAATATTTAAATGATCGGAAATTTTTGCACCTTCTTTCATTCACAAACTATACAACTACCTCTTCAAGTAGATTCAATTTGTCAAGGATTTTTCATTTAAAGACTCTCTATTCTATTCCATAAGTTTTTTGTTATTTCCTCTCCAAAAATATTGAAAATAACATCATTTTCCAAACACAATTGAATCGTGCTAAGAGCTTGTGTATCCAAATCCTCCCAGTCCTCATTAGTCATATTTATAGGTTTCTTTGACTTTCGTACCAATTCTTTGTCAAATCCATGTTGTACTAACAAATCACACATATTCAACTTCCATAGCTCAAAGTTATTCTTCCCATTAAATTTATCCACCTAGAACCTTGTATTTGAAACCTTTGTCATTTGATGCTACAGAAAAAAAAAATCCTAACATAGTAGTTACAAAAATAATTGATTTGATACCACTTGTTGTGGAAGTAGAAACGTAAACCTATGAAATTAAATACCATTATAGCATAAATTAGTTTCAAAAAATAACAAAGAAAATAAAATAGAATAACAGACGACAAATATTTGCATGGTAAAACCTTGAGAATATGCCAAGGAAACATCCACATGGTAAACTATCAATATTCTTATTGCTCAAATAAATTGATTACAATATGCACGCAACTGCTACTATTCAATTACCATTTTCTATTAAAGGCTACAAATATTTATATATAATATCTTCAAGCTAACAACCACCATCAAACTTAGAAAAAACTATATTTTTCCTTAAGGAAATTATGAATTGTCTCTTAAGGAAATATAATTTAATAAGATAATATTTTATTTTACTGCTTTAATTGTTATCATTATCCAACATTCCCGAGAGGAGATTAAGAAACTCCCCCCTCAACTACCTGAAATCTATGCTTGAGGAGGAAAAGTCAACAAAGATCAAGAGTGATATTTTATTACCTAGAACATACCTATGTTGATCACATAAGTTAGCAAGGAGGCTCTTCTACTTGAGATCACTTTGGAGAAACTTAAAAATGCAGTTTTGATATGAACAGAGATGGTGCCCCCTACCCTAGCAATTACCTGACATTTTTCGTTCAATTCTTTTGGAATCTTATGTGGATGGAATTATGGATATTGTGAAGGAATTTGAGTCTAAACCTATTCTCAAATCCATTAAGTATACCTTCATGGTTCTCATTCCAAAGCAAGTGGAGGCACTTGCAATCCCAAGGACTTTCATCTCATCTCACTATGTAGTGCAACTTACAAAATTATTTATAAAGTGATAGTCAATATGCAAAAATAATGCTCTTGGTTGTCATCTTAGAGTATCAAGGTATGGATAGTATAGTATCTACTCATGAACATGACTCATTTTCTAGTAACTAGAAAAATAAAATGCATTCTCAAATCAACTTAGATATTTCCAAATCCTACAAAAAATTCAATTAGTTCCTCCTAGAAAAGGTCATGAAGAAGATTAGGTTTGATAAGAAATGGAGATCAATGTTATATCACTCAGTTCTTCTCAATTATCATAAATGACTCTATAGAAGGTTTATTCAATAGCTCCAAAGGCTCAATAAAAGGAAATCATCTCTCCCCTTCTCTTGATTATTATGGCCATGACCTTAATAATACTAATTATATGCCTAAAGGAGAGGGAAAATTAGTGAGCCAAATGCCTTTGCAAATGAGTTCCTTGTCTCTCACCTATTGTTTGTAAATAATAATTAGTTTTTTATATTCCATTTTAGGGTATGAGAAACTTGAGACTTGCCAAGAAATTATGAAATTTCTTCTCCTCATAAGCTTAATGAAGAAAAATATAGAATTTTTTTTTGAATGGAAAAAAGAAGATTAAAACTTTGTAAGCAGGATCCTCTCCTTTAAAAGAGTGGAGATCCCAACTACCTTCTTGGGGTAAAATTTAAGGCCCCTCCCTTTATATCAGATTCATAGCCCTTTTATTCTAAAATTATTCTTCTTTGTTATGTGGATTAAGGGTGCATCATTTAGATGATACAGGATCCAACTGTGTTTGAGTGCCACTGTACTTTTAGTCATTTTATTCTAAGAGTGGATTATTAAATTCTTATGTGAATGCTTATGTTAAAGTAAATGACTAAATCTACATTGATAGATACTATAATTTGTCATGCTATAATGTGTTACTAAGGCCCACTTGTTGTATAAGTCGTTTCTTATCATTTGACTAATGTTGATTGTGAATGCCTCCTATAGTAGTTACTTGAGGTTCCTCATATCAAGTATTATGACTAAAGTCACTAAAGGAGCCTTTGAGATTTTAGTAAAAAATAGCAAGTACAGATTCAATCCCTATAGTATTGCTTAACTTAGAGATATTAAGATAACAAATAAATAAGGAAAGATGAAGATTTTAGAGTTTATACTGCTATTATGTTTTCACATATCCTGGAATTATGATCTACACTTAGATTAGAACATCATGCCTTTACTTATAATTGGGAGGTGTTAATGGAGAGTTAATTTAATAGGGATGGTTGGACCTAGCTATAATTAGGTTAATTTTTTGGCAATATGATTGTCATTGATGTCAAAAGGTCATATTATGGATGTCTAAGGGGAGGTTGTGGCAATGAGTTTGATTGATGACAAAAGGGGAACCTCTTTAAGGTCAGGAGATATGATTGATATCATATGAGGATTCGTTGTTTAAAGTAAAAATGGCTTCATAAGGATATTAGGGAGAAGGATTCATTGGCCTTAGGGTGTCATTACAGCAAACCTTGAAGAGTTACAAAATTACAAGCATCGAGCCTCAAGTTTAGGCTTGTATCACTTAATAATGAGAAAAGAGTTAGTCATTTTCAACTAAGTTCAATCAGGATTCAAACTTTAGGCTTGAGGCTTACTTTTTGCTGCAAGAGATTGGACTTCGAGCTTCAGTCATACCTTATATTGAATACCTCTAGGAAATGAAGAAGGATGGAGTAAGTCCAAAATGGCATTGGACATCAAAGTTAAGGCTTAAGTATCACCAGTCAGGCATTAGAGATCGGCCCTAAGCCTTACGCCTTAACATATTGGTGAGTATGAAGAAATTAGGAGTAAGGTATGAAGGAGTGTTGTACAAGAGATTGTTTGTTAGGTGAGCCAACATTATTTATTATTCTGAAATTCCTACTTATAGTTTAGTTTCCTTAGCATGTTTACATGCCATGATGAGGTCTTTGTAGAGAGAGGATCTCTCTTACATTTAAAATTTTGTGTATAATTAACCATTCTTATGACATCTACAGAAACTAATTCTAGGGAAATCCTATCGGGGATTTGATTATATGTTAGAGATGGAAAAGAAGGTCCTTGGTTGGTATAGTTAACAATGGGGAGTATGAAAGTAGTTTACTTGTTCGTATGTGGAGGGCATCGGAAATTGAGATTCGGCATTAAGGTTTATGCCTTGACTTAAGGTTAAGTAGGAGGAAAAAGGTATCAGCGAATGCCAACACCCAAAAGGTTTAAGTATTGTGAAGGAAATTTTTGGGTGTCATGGTTCAATAGGAAGGCCTACGCCTTATCAGAAGGATGGTAAGTGGTAAGAGGTAAGGGAAAACCCCAACACCCAAAATAGTTTCAGTGTTCATGGGTTAGAGTTAAGGCTTATGCCCTAACATGAAATAAAGGAACCTGAGTATGAGGTAACCCCAAACCCCGACACCCGAAATGGCTTTGATGTTTGCAGATATGGCCTATTCCTTATCAATTTGTTAGTATGTGGTAAGAAGGATGTCTAATGGCCGACACTCAAAAGAGTTAAGTTTGACAATGTTTGCAAAGGATTGTTTCAGAATTCGTGGGTCGGCAGGTTGGCTTGCACCTTAACACAAAGGCATGAAAGTTATAAGGGGAAGAGAGAACCCTGAAATTTCAACAAACTCATGCATGTTTTGGAGTTTCACATTTCGATGTTTCGTAGATTAGTGTGTTGGGTTGTGGAGGTGCCCAGGAAGGAAAATGGTAAACGGTAAGGCTGGTAGCCAAACCCCGATAGGCATAAGGAGCTTCAAACTTAGGTGTTTGGGATTGCTTCTAAGGTCCTTCTATGCACATTAAGAATTAGGAAGGGTGGATACCCGACACTTGAACCCCGACAAGCAGGTCAGATGGAAAAATCTTGTCATCCCGTAGAATTCTTGTGTTGACTTGGCTTGACTAATGCAAGTATGCGGGATAACAAAACATGGAAAGAAGTGATTGCTTCGCCTGATTCACATCGTAGCTATGAATCAATAAAGATCTATGACTGAGATTAAAGCAGGTCAAATCGGATGATGGAATTTTCAAACAAGGTTGGTAATCGAGATGTACTTGATCATGGCATGAGTTTCAAGATCAATTTCATACATTCAAAGGCTAGATTGTTTCAATGGTTAAGCGAATGGAGCTTGGGTATAGGAACTGATATGTCAGCTCTAGGCATCATTCTTGAGAAGGAATGAAGGCAATGGATGCCAACATTAATGCCAAAAAGGACGGCTATGTAGGCTAAAGGAGAGGGAGAAAATAAGGGATGGAATTTAATGCAAACCAAACCCTAGATTGTGACATGCTAGAAATTGTAGGTTCAATGAATTTGGTCGGAGGGGCACGACTCAAGGTGGGAAAGCTTGTCGATGAAGATAAAGGAGAGTGACACAGCTATTCAGAGGGATGGATGGGATGATTGAAGTTCTTTGTGGGGTTTTTTTCATGGAGGACAAAGGATTAGGAGTAGAAGCAAAGGTGCAAGACCCATCTTAGGCCCTTGGAAAATATTTATGCAAGTATGGGGGTCTGTCTATATTTTCTTTTAAGTATACCCAACTGGTATTCTTGTGCATGTAGATGCATTTTCCTATTGGACCCTATCATGTGTATTAGGGGTGTTGGCTATTGTTTTTTGTGTATTATTTATGGTGGGGGTAATAGATGGGAGTTTCTTTTTAAACCTAGATCGTATTATTGAGTGTTTTGGGATTGTGTTTTGAACCTTAACGTCCATCATCCATTCCATTGGTCTCAATTGAAACCCTCATTCATAACACATTGTATGGCAATTTAAATGTTATCCCTAAATGAATAGAACTCAAATTTCTATGTCCTTCTTGGTATTGAAATGACAGTAACAGTAATTTATATATAAGGTTTTGATACATGAAAATCGATAAGAATAATGGGTGTTGGAATGCTTTGTTAAGAAAAATTTGAGTATCACACCCATGGCACTGTTTGACAGTTACTTAGATAAATCTTGTCTTGAAATACCATTTTATATTATTTTAATGGAGTCGGTATTGGCATGGTGTGATGGTTTATAGGTGTAATTTTTGTTCTTGCCACCAAGGTTCAAACCTCGTTGGGGTGGTATTGTTGAATGGTTGTATCCGGTTCATAACTCCGGTCAAAAGCGTTTACCCCTTGAATAAAAAATATTATTTTAATGGAAGACCCCATTTCATCATCATAGCATTAAAATATTTATTGCTCAGGGGTTTGGCTAGAGCTCATGAGACTTCATGATGCCAATATGGTTGGGTGGAGAGAAAGTTTGATATTAAGTCATTGAACATTTTGATTAACTAGGATTGTTGGGTGGAGAGCAAGTTGGAGAGAAATCACTTCTTTCCAAAATGTTCAATGCACATCATTGTTGTTACTAATCTTGTGGTTAGAGATGGTCATTGAACATTTTGATTAACTATGATTGTTTCCTTGAAGAGAAATAGATATCAAGTCAAAACATTAAATTTTTGTGTATGTGTGATGTGCATAGTTTATGAATAAATTGTCTTTATAAAATTTGTACATATCTTGAAAAGATTCTTAGGACGAAACAAGATCCTTAGAAAGTAAGTAGTATGAAATTATAAATCTAGTATTAAATTTCCTAACCTTAATACTTAGTATATTCATATTTACAAGAGAATAATATTGCAAGATGCCCCTGAATATCTTTCAACCACTTATTGATCAATAGAATTCTAATAAGGGAAATATAAGATATTATTGCCAAGATCCATATAATACATTATTATGTTAACACACAGATTCAACTCATATTATGCATGACTGAGTTTCTTCAAATTATCAGGGATCAATTCTATACGCTTATGTTGTTAAGATATTGTTGGGTGAAAATTATATAGTCATCTTTTCAATAGATTACACAACCTAGACTTCAACCACAGTTGTGTGAGATATCATCTCTCCTCTCAGAAAGGGGAAGCACCCTTCTTACCGCTAACAAAAGCTAAGGTAAAACTAATTAAGTATTTACAAAATGTACAATACACTTACGAAATGGGGGGGGTGTGTCACATTCATGCTTCTCTCTTTTTTCAGAGAAGATTTTTTACAATGCTTCACAGTTGATAGTTCTGATTCAAAATAACTTTAAAGTAAAAACAAAGAAGTAATGCCAATACCTCTATCTTTTCAAATCAAAGTGTAGAGATACCAGGTATGATAACCATAACAATAAAATTAATAAAGAAAATCTCATGAAGGCACAGTCCTTCCCTAGCTTTTCAATGATGGATATGTGAGAATTGCAATGTTTGTTGTACTAGAAGCACAAAGTCTTCTTAGATACAGCAATTCCTCGAATAGCATGAACGATTACAAGCACAAATTCTTGTAGATAATTCAACAATAGTATCCAAACATAAATGTAAATATAGATAAAGAATGTAACACAAAGTTTACATAAATTTACTTCAATCCCTTCAAATCTCATCTACTAACCACTACCAATAAGATCAACCCACAAGATTATTGATTCCAAAGCAAAGTCTGGTATGCAATTCTCTTCTTCATTGATCAGATTTTTCATTCACAAACATGAACACGAGTTTCACAAATCTTCTTTAAAAAGGGAAACACTTCGTTGAAAAATACTAAAGGTGAAAATTACAATAGAAATCCCTCTTATTTATAATAGAGAGGGAAGAGAAAAACTAGGAAATTAGTTGAGTAAAATTAGGAAAGTTAGGTGAGCTAATTTAAGAAAATCTCACCTAACTTTGACTAAGTCAAAATGTAATCCATCTTGGTGAAACTACATCTCATATTTTTAGTGTAATTACATTTTCTAAAAAGACATTTAAGATGTCAAAAAATATTTACAACATGCATAAACAGAAGCATCAAAAAATTCTAAAACTGGAGATCAAGAATCTTCATGGTTCCTTGCTTTGGGTGCGAAAGTCTTCATACTTCTTCTTGGTCTCCTACATGAATGTCTCATCTGGACCAACAGTGTAATCCACAATGGTGTGAATTCTAGTGATTGATCTCATGGAGGATGAGTGAACCTTTTTGCACCTGTCAAGATGCGTCTTGAGGTTGTCAAGAGTGAGCTATGTATCACAAATAACATGTATAGAGGTCTTTGAAAATTTTGCACTCTCTACTTGCCTCATGATGGCTCCTTTGAAGATCTCGGAAAGTTTAGTGGCCAGGAGGAAGATACGACTTTCTTCAAGGAGTTGTCCTAGTAACTCCTTGATCCCATTTTCAAGGATAGTACAATGTCCTTCGACATCTTCTTGCACTTGGTGGAGATCTTCGGTAAGAGACTTGATTACCTGGATACGGTGTTTGAGTGATTCTCTTCTACATATTTCTCCTTGTTAGGAATTACCCCAACTTCCACCAATTTTCTAAGCTTTTCCTATTTCATTTGTGACCACAGTAACAAGCATTTTTCCATTTCTTTGCACTCTTGGGAAAGAACACTTTCTTCCTTATCAAGCTCTGTTTTGAGCTTGGCTATCTAAGTAGCTTTTTCATCCACAGCAATTATAACCTGGGAACCATGTTCTATAATTTCATCAATAAAATCATATTTTTCCTTTGCAAGCAAACTTCTCAGCCTTCTTCATAGTTGAGTCCTCAATGCTTATCATTGCCAAAGGTTGTGCATTACTTGAAGATCCTACAAGTCTTCTCAAAATAGTGGCATAATGCTCTGCCTTCTATTTGTACATGTTTCAGGCTTGCTCCATTTTGTCAAGCCTTCCTGCCAGTGCATCCAAGGTTACATGTTCATCTTCCTTTGCACTTTCATTCGTGACCTTTCCAAGTTGGACTCTTGTTACAGTGTAGTCCTCCATATTTACATTCCCTTCCTCTTGAGGCAATACACCAATCTCTGCATACTTATGACTGGCCTTTTCAACATGAATTCATGAATGCACTTTTTCCTTTTTCTTCCCCTTGGATTTTGGAGGGGCTATCTCTTCAAGATAGAGCTCTTTTAGAGATACCATTTTATTTTTTCACTTCGATACTTGCAATACCAACCAAGGAGGAAGAGAGGAAGTGTGAGTGTCTTGGTTGACTTTCAACTCTTTTGTCACAGTCGCTTGAGAAGAAATGACTGGTATAGTGACAATTGGAGTAGTGTATGTCATAACTGCTCTAGTACATTGCACACCGAGTTGACCATGCAAGGATTCATTCATGAACCTATTGAATTCAGCTTATGAAGTGATATCATAGGATGGAGATGACAGACTGGGAATGGATACTAGAGGATTCAACAAAATATCAATTGTTTGTATATTTGAAACTAATGGAGGAGTATCAAGTACGGTTGATACTGTCAGGGGTTGTGAAATGTCCACTGCAGGTATTGTAGATGTAGGAGGAGGTGATGTAGGAAATGGAGGTGGAGGAGTGTTAGGATTAGGTGTATGAGGAACATTTGAAGTTATAGGCGATGATGTCTAGGGGAGATCCTCGACAACATTCTCTTGTGGAGATATTATTTTTTCTTCATCATGCCTAAGTTCATGTTTGTCACCTTCTTGTTCACCTTCTTGATCTTCAGACTCTTGTTCTCCTGCGGAATCTTCTTCCTCATCAGAGTCTTCTTCTTGAGAGTCTTCTTCTTCTTCAGATTCATCACTTGAATTTCCTTTTTCTTCAGAATCTACCTCTTCAGAAATGGACCCTTTTCCTATTGAGTGATATGGTTCAGATTTTGTAGCCTCTTCTTCTTGAACTTCCCGTGTATCCTTCTTTCCAACAATGAACTTAATCATAGGGCCTCTGTGGGAAGAAGTGGGAATAGCCACATGTTTATCTTTCATGCAGAGTTCCTATTGTTGGTTGGATTCTACTTTAGGTTCCTCTCCTTCTGACTCTCTCTTGAAGGCTTTCATCTTGAAGCCATGTTTTGCAACCACTCTGTAGTGTTAGCCAATATGGGAGAAAGCTCTCTCTGATGGAGACACTTTCCTTCTTAGACCATTGGATTGCAGGAAAAGGTCTTTTGGAAATTTCATTTTCATCGTAAGCAACATTCATGATGTCACCAAGGTCTATGAAATCCTCTGGTAGGTCAGCAACACCAAGATCCATGATCTGTTGTACGGTTAGTTTGCAATAATCCATTTTACGAATAGCCTCCTCATCTCTATAATCAACCTAGATGTCTTCAAAGTGGTACTTGTGGTTGTGACCCTTTTTCAACTTCTTATTCACATTCCAGTAATCAAAGTCAAATCTGTATCTATAGGCCGTTATTGTCATGACCTACATTTTTGCATAGACTAATTTGGCATTTTGCACACTCTTGATGGTATATCTACCAATCGTCAGTGGAAACTTGAATCCTGGTTTGTGAATCCTCATTCGTTCTTTGTGAATTGAAATTAGTTGTCTACATAACTCCATGAGTATCCACTTGTCTGAGGGATATCTAGGCAACATGTAAGGGCACCCAATGTATCATCCTACCCTCATGTAATTGAGTTGGAAATTGTAAGAATATGCATCTAACTTTACTCACCACTTTGTAGGTCTTGTCGGATACTCTCTTCTTCTTGAGAGTTGGGTCAAAATTGAAAAGTAGAGGTGCAAAGAAAGCATCGATGACCCTCTTGAAATGGTGAAGGATTTCCTTTAGCTCCAATTGATAGAAATATTTGTACACGGGTACAAAAATCCAGTTCCCTTTTGTAGATAAACCTAGGAATTGCCTCATCACGGTCGTAGCATACACTAGATAAGAAGTCATGTAGAACTTCAAAGTGGTTGGCACATTTATTAGTTGTTCATGAATTTCATCACTGATCTATTTTCCCCAATCAATATGATCCTTTTGTCTTCTTATGATTCAGATATACTCATACATCCACTCTTGAAAATGAGATGATTCAGGAAAACCCTTAACTCTGCTCAAGAGTGTAATCACGTCCCTAATATCTTCTTTGAAGTCACTTCGTGGAAGTCCCTTCGGCTATCTTGAGATAGAATGCTTGGGTTCTTTCAACCAATAACTATTAATCAAGTTCTTAGCCTTATTGGGATCTGAGTCATAGACTTCTTGCACTTGTTGTATTGAAATTTCAGTGTTCCATTTGTGGGACTCTGAAAACAATGTCAAAGAAATCAGGGTCAAGTCTCATCATCTCTTGTCCAAATGAATCTATCACACTTCTGCTTTCCCTGATACAATGGGATGCAACTTGGAGGATGAACTATGTATTGTGTGCAAAAGTAGGGAATGTGGAAACTAGATGTAGATTTTTGTGTACAATGGCTCTCAAGGAGTCTTCAAGAAGCTTTTGCTCAATCCTTTTAATGAAATCAACAAGGTCTTGATGACCAACCTTGGTGTCCTTTATTTTTTCCACCTTTGAAATCACCACTGTAGGTGGATAGACACCTTGGTACTTGTATTTCATTTTTCCCTTAGCCTTAGAAGATGATGGAGGCTTCTTGGTTGTCATCTAGAAGCAACTAGATCAAAATATGTCACCTTAAGGATCCCTTGACGAGATATGGAGAGAAACTACAAAGATGGTGAATCAATAAACGTTACACCTCACGAACATAAGTTATTTGCAAGTGAAATAAATGAACATAAGTCGTGCATTTAATTAAGGTGCATTAAGTGGCATAAACTGCAAAAAATGCACTTTGTTGCAAAATCACTGCCCAAGCCTCAAAATGGCTAAGTAAAAACAAAAAGTGCACTAGTGCTAAAAATTAGCACTTGTGCACAAAAGATTGACTTGAACAAAAGTACACAAGTGTTCATTTTTAGCGCTTGTGCACTCAACACTTATAAAAAAAATTACATTATGTTGGAGCGCTATTTTTTAGTGCTCTTACACTTTTCACAATTTTGACTAAGTCCAAGCATTGAGAGTTCGTGAAGATATTTGTTTCAAAGGTCTTCAATAGATGGACACTCAAACAGATTGTTTGAGACTTTGAAACGCACTTTGAGGTGGATTGAAATTTTCCTCATTTTGCATGCTTGAACATCATGGACCTATGAAACGAACAAGTTTTGTAGGGGGGTTATCCATGGATCAAGCATTGCTAGATTCCATGATAACAATTGGCTCCTGTTGGGGATCTTCCTTCAAAGTTCTTTGAAACAAATGAAGGGAGAAGAAATGTAGAATTCAAGTGCCTTTATCCATCCATTGGGCT
Organism: Sequoia sempervirens; assembly: GCA_007258455.2. NCBI lineage: Eukaryota > Viridiplantae > Streptophyta > Pinopsida > Cupressales > Cupressaceae > Sequoia > Sequoia sempervirens. The sequence continues at coordinate 44,947 of VDFB02034613.1, forward strand.
TGAAGTCAGGCGACGAAGACAACACAACTTAAAACAAAAAGAAACAAGGACTAAAAATAAAACATTTACATTTGAATGCTCGTTACTTTATTGTGTAAAGTGTTTGAGATGTTGCCCACTGTGAGGAAGGGAAAATGGTGTCCCATCTCTAAATATGCTAACAGGAAACTATTCCCACCATGCAGGTGGTGAACTTTGAAAGGTCTTGTCCATAGTGAATCAAATTTTTCATGCATACCTTTTGGTTCTCTTCGTTTGTCCCATAGGAGAACAAGATCGCCGATTTCAAAATATTGAGACTTGGCCTTCTTGTCGAAAAGCTTCTTTACTTGGTCCTGGTGTTCGGCGATGTGGTCAGCCACTTGAACTCACTTCTCTTCCAATTCAGAGAGATAAATCACATGCTTATCAACAAAGTTATCAAAAGTCTCATCCTCAATGGCCTTAGCCAATTTGAGGGCTAGAAGTTCCAAGGTTATGGAAATCTTGGCATTCAACCTGTACAAGAGTTGAAAGGGAGAAATATTGATCGCTCCCTTCAAAGTTATCTTTTCTACCCACAAAGTGTCATACAAAGCTTTGTGCCACAAACGTTGATTCTCATCCACCAACTTGTGGATGATAGTCACCAGATTTTTGTTGCTTGATTCGGCTTGGCCATTACCTTGTGGGTAATAATCAGAAGAATTGACAAAGTTATGTCATGTTAAAAATAGAACTCAATGATCTCATTTGATGAGAAGGAAGAAGTGTTGTTAGCAACAATTTTGTTCGGCACGCCGAACCTGGAAATGATGTTTTCTTTTAAGAAACTACACACCACTTCAGAAGTAGCATGCTTAGTAGGAATTGCTTCCACCCAATTGGTGAAATAATCAGTCGCAGTTAGGATGTAGGTGTGTCCTGCACTTGATGATGGATTAACTTCACTGATGAAGTCAATTCCCCACTACTGGAAAGGTTCCTCAATAACAATGGGTTTCAACGACAAAGCCACCAACTTAGGCTTACCAATGAATTGTTGACACATCTGACTTATGCACCCAAGAGTACACATCTTGAAAGAGTGTGGGCCAATATTACTTTGCTCTCAAAATATTGTGAGTAGTCACTGGCACTAAAAAATTTCCTCCACATGCTAAGTCATGATATGACTTTAGCAATCTTTCTTTTTGTTCTTGATCAACACATCACAAAAAGGTTCCATCCAAGGTGCGCTTTTACAAACCGTTATCCCATAAGACAAAGTTTGTTGATTTCAACTTGATGGTTCTTTTTTCCTTTGAGGTCAAATGATCGGGACATTCCCCATATGTGAGGTAATGGGCGATGTTGGAATACAATTCGTAGGTGGTGCTGACGAACAACACCATTGGAAGTTCACTTGAATCTACCTCTTCATTTTCTGAAACTTCATCTTCTGAAATTTCTTCATCAAGATTATTTTTAGCGATAAGCTGACACAGTACACGCCCACGTATCAACTTGGTAGGTTTGATTTCCATGTCATATTCCTGAATCTTGGCAATCTAATTGTCTCTTTTTGTTCTAAATTCTTGTTGTGCTAATATGGACTTAACAGTTAAATCTGGGACTAGAACTTTGACATGGCTATTTAGAATGTAGAACCAAAAATGTTTAAAAACTTTGACCATAGTGAAAGAGTTTTTTTCCATCTAGGAGTATTTCAATTCATAATTATTTAGAGGGCAGCTCATGAATGCAATTGGGGATTCAAAACCCTCACTATTTTTTTGCACCAAAATCGCTGAAAGTGTATGCTCGGAAGCATAACTATACATGATGAATTCCTTGGTGTAATTAGGGTAGAATAACATTGGTGCATGAGCAATGGCCTCCTTGATTTCATTGAATGCAGCTTTCCCTTTTTTCATCCAATGAAAAGTGGTATTACCTTTCATCATATTTACAATATGACGAGTCTTTTATGCAAAGTCTGGAAGGAGCCTTTGCAGAAAGTTTACCTTTCCAAAGAAGGAATGGACAACCTTCTTGCTTGATGGCAGGGTGAGTGATTTGATACTATTGACACTTTATGAGTCAATCTTGATTCCCTCTATGGACACTACGTGACCAAGAAGTTTTCCTTTTTAACCCCAAAAATTGACTTTTTGGGGTTCAAGGAAATACCATGTTATCGGCATCTCTCCAAGATTTTCCTTAGATGGCAACAATGTTCATGACGCTTTTTAGAGAACACTATGAGATCATCAAGATACACCATGATAAACTTACCCATCACATCATGAAAATCCAAGTCCATAGCACATTGGAACGTGGCACCAGCATTGATCAAAACAAAAGGCATCTTGTGATACGCAAAGGTACCCCATGGTGTTGTGAAGGTCGTCTTATGTTGATCACTTGAATTAACTTCAACCTTATTGTAACCGGAGAAACCATCCAGCATGGAGAGCATTTCGAATCTGGCCATGCTTTGTAGAACTTGGTCCATCACTGGAAGAGGATAATTATCCTTGAGTGATAGTTGGTTCAGATTTTTGAAATCCACACAAATACGGATCTCACCATTTTTCTTACGAACGAGAACAATATTTTCTATCCATGTTGAATGATGGATAGGGAATATTATTCGGGCGTTCAGCATTTTTTGAACTTCTACAAGGATCATTCCATAAATTGGGTTGTATTGCCTTTGCTTTTGTTTATAAGGCAATGCTCCAACTTTGAGAGGAATATCATGTTGCACCTCCTTTGGTCGGAAGGATTTCATATCTTCATATGAATATGCTAAGACATCCATATATTCTTGTAACAACTGGACAATTTTTTTCCTTTCTTCAACCGTGCAACACTTGCCAATGTTTACCATCTTAGGATCTTCTTTAGTTCCTAAGTTGATCTGTTCAACCTCATTTGACGAATCAAAGTCTAAGAGTTGCTTCTTGACATAGCAATCATGCTTATCAAAGAGTTTCTCTAGAGATACCAATCCTCTGGGAATTTTATTACCTTTAAGTTGCAAGAATTCTTCACCTGTAACTGGATGAATATCATACATAGATTCTTGATGTGGAGAATCACTTCCTTCAAAGTACAATTCATCAAAATTCTTTGCCTTCTCCAAAAAGGAAATAATTTGATGATCATCATTGAAAGTTTTTCAGTTCTCTAAATTATCAGGAACACTTGGGCAAAAAACCAACTCAATGGTATAGGTGGAACCTTGAAAGTCTTTATGCGGTATCAAGAGTGTGGCTAAAACTGCTAAGGAGTCAGCTCTAATATTATATTCCCTTGGAACTACAGATATATCAAAAGCCTCAAATTCCTCAATGGAATCCCAAACAAGATTGTGATCTAATGCCTAAGTCTCATTTTTTGTTTGGTACAAATTTCTTACCTGACATACTATCAATTCGGCATCACCTTGTGCATGGAGATCTTTTATACCTTTCTTTAGTGCAACTCGCATTCCTAATAACAAAGCTTCATATTCAGCAATGTTGTTAGTGTTATCAAATTGTAATTTGAAAGAGAAATGGAAAAATTTTCCTGTAGGGGAAATGAAAACCATTCTTGCTCTGGAACCAATGGAAGAGCAACTGCCATCAAACTCAAGTAACCAAACGCCATTTGGGTCACCAAGGCTAATAGTATCAAAATCTGAAGATTCATCATCTGATAAAGTTTCGTGATCTAAGACAGACAAGTCACCTGATAATGACTCATTTGTTGTTGAGGAAGAATCATTGCTCTCCAACTCATGTCTAGTTGAAGATTCACCAACCTCTTCTGTTTGTAGATAGTAAGTTCCCATGCCTGAAGACTTAAACAGGATCTGAGCTCTTGGGTCATCTGATTGGGTTACTAAAAACTTTGACTACTTTTCATGAATTATTTTTTGCATAACGCCTTTCATCGATATTTTGGCTTCAAACATGTCCATAATTAGTTCTCCTCCAACAGCCTTACAAAAATTTTGTCTGAGGAGGATTTCGTAAGACGTTGGCACATCGGCTACAAGAACTATCATCTTTATCTTCTTTGGGTATGCAGCAAATGCATATTGTGCATCCTTGATCTAGCTGATCAAGGGCACTTATTTTTTCTCCATGGAGAAACAACAGCTAAAGGTTTTGGTCAGATCCAAGGCTAAGGCAGTAGCTACCTTGGCAGGCATCACATTGTCAGATGCACCAAAATCTATAACACAATTACTTAATTTAAATTCATTGACAAGTAGGGAGATAAAAAATAGATCAATGTGTCTAGAGGTTGTTGGAGGGTTGGAAACAAGGTTACTCTATGGAATTTTAGGCTTAGGAGCAATAGGAACATCAGGGGATGGATTCTGACTTGGGGTAATTCCTTTGTCTTTGATGAACTTGCAAGCCTGTCAAATTGGTTGGGATTGGCTTTGAGGTACTCAACCTCAGACATCTGGACCTTGGTTTTCTTGGCATAGTCAACAATGTCGAAAGCCTGGAAAAAAATTTGTAAACTAGAAGTAGTAACTTCACTGATTGGTTTGATAAAAGGCACACTGGTCTTTGAAATTGGAGGATTGGATTTAGGAATAGCAAGAGTTGATGAAGGGGGATGAGGTGCACTTACTTGTGGGTTTGTTGCTTTCTTGGGTTTCCAAGGGAGAGGAGACTCTCTTTTGGAAATTGTAACTGGCAGCTTCTCCTTTGCTAGTGGAGTAGCAGCTTGAGCTTTATCAAGTTGATTCTATTGGTGCCGCGTAAAAACAACATACGTATTTGTCACTAATTCATCTTCATCATCTTTTTCAACCATTTGCAAGTAGCTAATCTTGGAGTTGCTAACCGATTCCATTTCTTCATCTTGGAAGAGATCAAAATTTTCTTCCTCAAGATAATATGGTTGTGCATAGTTGTCTTGTTCAGCCTCATAACATCCCGTTGCATTATTAGTGGGTGGGGCTTCCAAAGCAAACCTTCCTTGAGGCATTGGGAGACGATTTTGATTTTTGTTGCCAGCATAATTAGGAAAAGTCCTCCTTGGGATGTCTTTGTAGGTGTTGTTGTTGCTGGAAACTTGCTTCTTCAGAGACAAGACTTCATTTTCCAACCTTTGGATCATGGGATCTATAAAGTTGGGACTGGAATTGGGAGTATTAGCATTGTATGTTGAAGATCTTGATGCTTGCATCCTTTTGTTGGTGTTGGTGTTCATCCTTATCTCTCCAGCAAGGATCATATTGTCTTCAAGACTAGTGGCCAATTGCTGAGTTGCTTCAACATTGGCAAGATTTTCCCTACGTAAGAAGAAACTTACTTTGGGGAGTTGAGTGTTGATGAAGAAGCACTTCAAGTTGTTATCAATGGTTCTTGCATCATTTGGGATCCGCGTCACCAGCTTGTTGAACTTAGCTACGAACTCATGCATGGGTTCATGAGCCTCTTTTCGCATGGTCTTGAGTTGTGCCAACAAAGCATATGAATCTTTAGCAGGTTTGAATCTTTCTTCAAACTTTGTGTGAAGAGTGGCCTAGTTGGTGATTAAATCATTTGGAAGAGTATAGAACCATTCGGTTGCAACCCCTTGGAGGGATTCGATGAACAATCCTACAGAAACGTCTTCATGCTCTATGCCGAGAACACCGCAAATGATGTAGAATGCAGAGATTTGTTCATTAGGATGTTGTTTGTCATCACCTAGGAACTTCGGTAGATTCTTTCTTGAAACACATGGAAGCTCACGTAGAGGTGCGGCCAAAAAAAGGGGACCAAAGGAATTTCCCCACAGTCCTGCAGGTGGTGCAGCCATGACTGGTTGCACAATAGGTATCTAAACTGGATGCCTCTGGTAAATAGACCAAACACATGGAAGAGGATATCTTTTATTTTGCAGATAATAGCTCGCAGCCCGTTGCAACAGTGACCTTACTCATGGAGGAGTAAATGGAAAATTACGTTGCAACAACTCTTCAAAAAGTGGATCTACTACTCCTTGAGCCCTCAATCCTCATGTATATATTTGGTCCACTAGAATGTAGATCTAAATAGGATGAAGATTAAAATAACAATATACAAGAAAACAATAAGAAACTAGAAAACTTATTCACTTCAATCAAAAGCGTGAGGCTTTTAATTGCATGTGTTGTTCCCCAGCGGAGTCACCAAAAAACTGTTGGATGAAAATAATGTAATCATCTTTTCAATAGAACTAAACTTCAACCACAGCTATGTGAGATATAATCTCTCCTCTCAGAAAGGGGAAGCACCCTTCTTACTACTAACAAAAGCTAAGGTAAAACTAATTAAGTATTTACAAAATGTGAACTACACTTACGAAATGGGGGGGTGTGTCACATTCATGATTCTCTCTTTTTTTAGAGAAGATGTTTTACAATGCTTCATAGTTGATAGTTTTGATTCAAAATAACTTTAAGCTAAAAAAAAATCAATAATGCCAATACCTCTATCTTGTCAAAGCAAAGCATAGAGATACTAGGTATGATAACAATAACAATAAAAGAAAGAGAGAAAAGCTCACGAAGGCACAAACTCGTTCCACAGATTTTCAACGATGGATCTGTGAGAATCGTAACGTTTGTTGTACTAGAAGCACAAAATCTTCTTAGATATAGCAATTCCTCGAATAGCATGAATGATTACAAGCACAAATTATTGTAGATCATTCAACAATAGTAGCCAAACATAAATGTAAATTCAAATAAAGAATGTAACACAAAGTTTACATAAATTTACTTCAATCCCTTCAGATCTCATCTACTAACCACTACTAATAAGATCAATCCACAAGATTATCGATTCCAATGCAAAGTATGGTATGCAATTCTCTTCTTTATTGATCGGATTTTTCATTCACAAACATGAACACAAAGTTTCACAAATCTTCTTCAAAAAGGGAAGCACTTTGTTGCAAAATACTAAAGGTGAAAATTAAAATAGAAATCCCTCGTACTTATAAAAGAGAGGGAAGAGAAAAACTAGGAAATCAGTTAAGTAAAATTAGGAAAGTTAGGTGAGCTAATTTAAGAAAATCTCACCTAACTTTGACTAAGTCAAAATGTAATCCATCTTGGTGAAACTACATCTCAGATTTTTAGTGTAATTACATTTGCTAAAAAGACATTTAAGATGTCAAAAACTATTTACAACATGCATAAAGGGAAGCATCAAAAATTATGACACTGGAGATCAAGAATCTTCATGGTTCCTTGCTTTGGGCGCGGAAGTCTTCATACTTCTTCTTGGTCTCCTGCATGAATGTCTCATCCGGACCAACAATGTAATCCACAATGGTGTGAATTCTAGTGATTGATCTCATGGCGGATGAATGAACCTTTTTGCACCTATCAAGATGTGTCTTGAGGTTGTCGAGAGTGAGTTGTGTATCACAAATAACATGCATAGAGGTCTTTGAAAAATCTGCACTCTCTACTTGCTTCATGATGGCTCCTTTGAAGATCTTGGAAAGTTTAGTGGTCGGGAGGAAGATACGGTTTTCTTCAAGGAGTTGTCCTGGTAACTCCTTAATCCCGTTTTCAAGGATAGCATGATGTCCTTCAACATATTCTTGCACTTGGCAGAGATCTTCGGTAAGATACTTGATTCCCTGGATACAGTGTTTGAGTGATTCTCTTACTTCTACATATTTCTCCTTGTCAGGAATTACCCCAACTTCCACCAATTTGTTGAGCTTTTCTTGTTTCATTTATGACCACAATAACAAGCATTTTTCCATTTCTTTGCGCTCTTGGGAAAGAACACTTTCTTCCTTATCAAGCCCTATTTTGAGCTTGGCTATCTGAGTAGCTTTTTCATCTGTAGCAATTATAACCTGGGAACCATGTTCTATAATTTCATCAATAAAATCATATAACACTTTTCCTTTGGAAGAAAACTTCTCAGCCTTCTTCAGATTTGGGTCCTTAATGCTTATCATTTCCAAATGATTTGCATTACTTGAAGATCCTGCAAGTCTCGACAAAACAGTGGCATAATACTCTACCTTCTGTTTGTACATGTTTCGGGCTTCCTCCATTTTGTCAAGCCTTACTACCAGTGCATCCAAGGTTACCTGTGCCTTTGCACTTTTATTTGTGACCTTGCCAAGCTATACTCTTGTTACAGTGTAGTCCTCCATATTTACATCCCCTTCCTCTTGAGGTGGTACACCAATCTCTGCATACTTATGACCGGCCTTGTCAACATGAAGTCATGAATGTACTTTTTCCTTTTTCTTCCCCTTGGCTTTTGGAGGGACTATCTCTTCAAGATCGATCTCTTCTAGAGAGATCATTTTCTTTTTTTTGCTTCGATACCTAATATACCAACCAAGGAGGAAGAGAGTAAGTGTGAACGTCTTGGCTGACTATCAACTCTTTTGTCACTGTTGCTTTTGAAGAAATGACTGGTATAGTGACAATTGGGGTAGAGTTTGTTATAACTGCTTTAGTAGATTGCACACTGAATTGACAATGCAAGGATTCATTCATGAACCTGTTGAATTTAGCTTATGAAGTGATGTCATAGGATGTAGATGATAGACTGGGAATTGATGATGGAGGGTTCAACAAAATATCAACTGTTTGTATATTTGAAACTAATGGAGGAGTATCAAGTATGGTTGATGTTGCAGGGGTTGTGATATGTCCACTGCGGGTATTGTAGATGTAGGAGGAGGTGATGTAGTAAATGGAGGTGGAGGAGTGTTAGGATTAGGAGGTGTATGAGGAACATTTGAACTTACAGGCGATGATGTTTGAGGGAGATCCTCGACAACATTCTCTTGTGGAGATATTGTTTGTTCTTCATCATGCCTAAGTTCATGTTTGTCACCTTCTTGTTCACCTTCTTGATCTTCAAATTCTTGTTCTCCTGTGGAATCTTCTTCCTCATCAGAGTCTTCTTCTTGAGAATCTTCTTCTTCAGATTCCTTGCTTGAATTTCCTTCTTCTTTGGAATCTACCTCTTCGAAAACAAGCCCTTTTCCTTTTGAGTGAGATGGTTTAGATTTCGTATCCTCTCTTCTTGGATTACCTTTGTATCCTTCTTTCCAATAGTGAACTTAATCCTAGGGCCTCTTCGGGAAGAAGTGGGAATAGCCACACGTTTATCTTTCGTGTAGAGTTCATGTTGTTGGTTGGCTTCTACTCTAGGTTCCTCTCCTTATGACTTTGTCCTGAAGGATTTCATCTTGAAGCCATTTTGTGCAACCACTTTGCAATGTTAGCTAATATGGGAGCAAGCCTCTCTCTGATGGAGACACTTTCCTTCTTGGACCATTGGATTGCAGGTAAAGGTCTTTTGGAGTTCTCATTTTCATCATAAGCAACGTTCATGATGTCACTAGAGTCTGTGAAACCCTCAGGTAGGTCAGCAACACCAAGATCCATGATATGTTGTACGGTTAGTTTGCAATAATCCATTTTATGAATAGCCTCCTCATCTCTATAATCAACCTATATGTCTTCAAAGTGGTACTTGTGGTTGTGACCCTTTTTCAACTTCTTATTCACATTTCGGTAATCAAAGTCAAATATGTATCTATAGGCCCTTATTGTCATGACCTACATTTCTGCATAGACCGATTTGGATTTTTGCACACTCTTGATGGTATATCTACCAATCGTCAGTGGAAACTTGAATCCTAGTTTGTGAATCCTCATTCGTTCTTTGTGAATTGAAATTAGTTGTCTACATAACTCCATGAGTATCCACTTGTCTAAGGGATATCTAAGAAACATGTAAGGGTACCCATTGTAGCATCCTACTCTCATGTAAGTGAAAGTTGGAAATTGTAAGAATATGCATCTAACTTTACTCACCACTTTGTAGGCCTCGTCGAATACTCTCTTCTTCTTGAGAGTTGGGTCAAAACTGAAAAGCAGAGGTGCAAACAAATCATCGGTGACCCTTCTAAAATGGTGAAGGATTTCCTTTAGCTCCATTTGATAGAAATATTTGTACACAGGTACAGAAAGTTGGTTCGCTTTTGTAGATAAACCTGGGAATTGCCTCATCACGGCTGCAACATACACTAGATAAGAAGTCATATAGAACTTCAAAGTGTTTGGCACATTTATCAATTGTTCATGAATTTCATCACTAGTCTGTTTTCCCTAATCAATATGAGTCTTTTGTCTTCTTATGATCTGAATGTACTCAATCATTCACTCCTGAAAATGAGATGATTAAGGAAAACCCTTAACTCTACTCAAGAGTGTAATCATGTCCCTGACATCTTCTTTGAAGTCACTTCGCGGAAGTCCCTTCAGCCATCTTGGGATAGAATGTTTGGGTTCTTTCAACCACTAACTATTAATCAAGCTCTTAACCTTATTGGGATTTGATTCATAGACTTCTTGCGCTTGTTGTATTGAAATTTCAATGTATTTCTCAAATTGTTGGACTCTAAAAATAATGTCAAAGAAATCACAGTCAAGTCTCATCATCTCTTGTACAGAGGAATCTATCACACTTTTTCTTTCCCTAATGTAATGGGATGCAACTTGGAGGACGAACTCTGTATTGTGTGTGAAAGTCGAGAATGTGGACACCAGATGTACATTGTTGTGTACAATGGCTCTCAAGGAGTCTTCAAGAGGATTTTGCTCAGTCCTTTTTACGAAATCAACAAGGTCTTGATGACCAACCTCAATGTCCTTTATTTCGTCCACCTTTGAAATCACCAATGTAGGCGGATAGACACCTTGGTACTTGTATTTCATTTTTCCCTTAGCCTTAGAAGACGATGGAGGCTTCTTGGCTATCATCTAGAAGCAACTGGATCAAAAGATGTCACCTTGAGGTTCCCTTGATGAGATCTGGAGATAAACTGCAAAGATGGTGAATCAAAAAATGTTAGACAAAAAAGTAGCATTGGGAAGCATGAAGCAAGCAACAATGTTGAGCAAGCGTGAAATGAGCAACGAGGCATGGAAAATGATGCAGGAGCAAAGAAACAGGATCCAGAGTGAAAATGGAGTGATTTGGAAGAGTCTAAGGTAATAACTTCCAAATGTGTAGGAGCACTGAAAATCAGCACTCCTACACTTAGAGAGATGTTTTCAGGTGTAAGCACATTGAAAATCAATGCCCTTACATGTCCTTCATGAAAGTTTGCAAAATGTGTCAAGGCGTTGAAAATCAGCGCCCTAACACTTGGTCCCACTTAGGAAGATATGTGAATGCAATGGCGAACATTTTAAGCAGTCGAGCATTTGGAAAGAAGATCACTCCATGTAGGAGTGGTGATTTTCACCACTCTACTTGGAGTATGGTAAAAATGATTAAGTGTAAAAGCGGGTTAAGTTAGCGCCATATCATTTAAACTTGGGATATTTTGTGTTCGAGCAGTGAAAGTTGCCACTTGAACACAAGAAGAGATTATCTCATTAATAATCGATGTAGTTCGACCTTTTTGGAATGTATACTCAAATTTTCATCGCTCATTGAGTTCATGGAAAACATGAAGTGGTGAAATAATCAAATCCTTGGTACACCTGAAGAATAAAAACAAAAATCCCAACAAGAAAAGTAGAAAGCAGGGCGTGATAATGAGACTAGGGCACGAAGTCAAGAAACAAAGAGAGGTCCAACTTGGCAAGGGAGATGATGAACTTTCGTGGAGAAAAGATTCATAACTTAAAACAGAAAACGTTGGAACAAGATGGAAATGAAAACCTAAGAGATTTTAGAAAGAAAATGAAAAGAAGAAATGCTTAAGAATAGAAAACATACCTTGCAAGAAAAATGAAAACCTAGCTCGAATGGCAAGGAGATCCCCAAAATCGTGAGTTGCAGGAGGATAGATGGTTGCCCAACATGAAGAGGAGTAAGAGAATGGTGATTAGAATGAAGTGAGTTTAACTTAAAATCACTTTCAAGTGATTTGCAAGTGAAATAAATAAGTTATGCATTTAATTAAGGCGCATTAAATGGCATAAACAGGGAAAAATGCACTTCATTGCACAATCACCGCCCAAGCCTCAAAATGGCTAAGTAAAAACAAAAAGTGCACTAGCGCTAAAAATCAGTGCTTGTGCACAAAAGACTAACTTGAACAAAAGTGCACAAGTACTGATTTTTAGCGCTTGTGCACTCAACACTTAAAAAAAAATTTACATTATGTAGGAGTGTTATTTTTTAGAGCTCGTACACTTTTCACAATTTTGACTAAGTCCAAGCATTGAGAGTTTGCGAAGATATTCGTTTTGAAGGTCTTTGATAAACGGACGCAGAGGGATGCTCAAATGGACTGTTTGAGACTTTGGAATGCACTTCGAGGTGGATTGAAATTTTCCTTGTTTTGTGTGCTTGAACATCACAAACCTATGAAACAGACAAGTTTCGTAGGGGGCTTATATGTGGATCAAGCGTTGCCAGATTCCATGATAACATATATCCTTAACGAGTTTTCAATCCCCGACTTCACCTAAGTGGGTAGTAGCCAACTATGAAACTATCTTGGGAAAAAGGGCCCTAAAGATTGTTGTGTACCCACTCATTTAGTTTATAAATAAAAGGATAGAGGCATAGGATGAATTGGAGTAGAGAAATGTGTCTAGCATATGTCAATGTTTTGGGTTATGAGTGTGACTAAGGTAGAGTCATCTTTGAACTTAAGGGTTATACCCCTTGTGTTAGTCAATCGATTTTATGATGGTTGAATTGTCTAGAAAGATTCAATATGTGGATTGTCTTATTAACCTTTCACCTTGTAATCTTATTAATATTATATGGTGACCTTTGTATGGTTTAGATTAAAACCACAACTTCAATTATAATCATCTATTCCATATATGATATGGTACCTTCATCCTAGATCATTCTTGGTTATTTATTTTGTCAAGTGGCCCTTGAGGAGCGTTGTAATCGGGATATTAACCATTACTCCTTATAGTAAAAAGATCCCTTATAGATTAATTGTTGTTGATCATTCTTTGTATTTACTACCATTGTGAGTTAGTGGTGATTCAAACCTGGGTGAAATGTGTGATTGTTGGTCAATCAAATATGAGTTGGGTGAACTCAGTTTTTTGAACTACAAAGCCTCTATGCAATACGTAGGCAAGGTTGTTAGAGACAAGCCCCCAAGGAATTAGGTCTAGCCCTTCAGTCTTGTTCTCTTATTATTACTTTAAGAATACTATTGATATATATTCCATTGTTAACATGTGACTTAAATTATGTTTCAGATTATTAATTAGTTAGTTGAACTAATTAGGTCTATCTCAGTGATGTGGATTCCATGTCTCCACTTGAACCCGACCATGATTTTCACAACAGTAGTTTACCTGACCAAGTTCTTTTAATTGATTGGTTAAATGTTGTTATACTTTCATGAAGTGCATGTATAGAAAGCAGCCTTTTGTGAATTATGCAAATGTTTGTGAACAAAATTTGAAATTTGTGTTTTTTCCTTAATTGTAATTTGGTAGAAAATTTTGGGCATGACATAAAATAAGAACAAGTTATAGGATCCTATCATCCAAAAATTTAGAAACAAGTTAGCATGTTGGAAATGTAAGTTATTATCTTCTAGGGGTAGAGTAAACCTTATCACATTTATTCTACAAGTTGTCTCTCTTCACTATTTTTCTTTACTCCTTGTCCCTAAAAGTATTAATAGAAAAATAAAGGTTCATTATTAGGTTCTTCCTTTGGCAAGGCACAATAAAAACACATGTTTCCCTCCTAGCATGGGGTAAAGCTTAAAAACCTAGAGTTTGGAGGAGTAGGGATCATCGATAAAACAATAATTTTTAACTATGCTCTTATTATGAAGCTAGTTTGGAAATTCCTTATAGATAATTTAAATGCTTGGATCAAAATTATCAACAAATACTTCATAGAAAGGAACGTTCTCTTTCATCTCCTCAAAGGATCTACTAAAGGGCTCTGCCATTTAGGAAATTATGAAATTTGTGTTCAAGAAAGACTTTGATTCTAGATATTTTGGATAATCAATAATGGCAATAAGGTGGACATGTAGAGGGATTCCTAGATTCAAGAAAAACTCATGTTCCACTCTCAAGCCCTCAAATCTCTACACAAGAAAATCTCCAAGCTTTGGGGAAATAAGCTTAGCAATTGGAGGGAGCAAGGTAAAGATGGCTCCATTGCTATACCCTAGAAAGTGATCAAATACCCTAACAACCACCTCAATATCCTCCTTAGTAGGTTCAAACCAAGTAAAATTTTGGATTGAGATGATTGGGTTAGAACAAGCATGAAAGTGGTTCATTTATTGTCAAAGAGGGCTACCTAGATTTCTTAAGCTTGGAGAAGGGAAGATAAAATTTCTTTCCCCAAATGAAGATTTGGTCTTCTAGAGCATGCCCTAAAACCATACTCTTTCTTTGGCTAGCTATTCATGGTAAATCCCTAAGGCCATAGTCTTTGTTTGGCTAGCTATTCATGGTAAATCCTAATTTGGCATTGACTTACCAAGGTGGTCTTTCAAGATCCTAGTATATATCCTTTATACCTCTCATATGAAGAAGTATATCATCTACTCCTTCAATGTCCTTTCTCTAGGCATATTTGGAATTGGTTCCTATATTACTCAATGTGACCTCAATCTCACACTTCCTACCCACCTCGAGGCCTAATAAAGCCCTTCATTGTTGGGGATCATTCAAGACCTTTGTAATATTACTCTAGCCATGATCATATGGAGAAATTTAGTTGGAAAAAAATGATAGGACCTTTAATAACATCACTAAGTCTTAGGGCATATTTAGGAGGTTGTAGCTAATATATAACATGCATATTTTGTCCTTTTGTTGTGGCACCACAAACAACAAAGTCAATCCAAGAGAATTGAGTTAGGTACAAAATTGGTTGCACTTGAAAATCATGTTCAATTCAAAACAAATTGAAAGCGATAAAAGTGGAAATGAGAAACAACCTCACATGGCTAGTATAAGTTGAACTTTGATAGTGCTTCAAAAGAAAATTTGAAATTTCAAAATCATATGCTATTAAGGGGATATAAATAAATCTATATATATGGCCATTGGATCCAACTTGAATAAATGTGGTTGTGTTGGAAGGTCTCGTCCTTGGCTTGAAGTTGGATATCTCTTTGAAATGTTAATAGCTCATTATCGAGGGTGAATTAAGAATCATTATATAAAGTATTGAAAGGAAAGAGATTGGAGACTTCAAAAATAGCTCTATACATAAATATTTTAGGCTAATTAATTCAAATACAACAATTAAGTACAATTAACCTAGATTAATCAATGGTGAGATAACCATGAACGAATATTTCAAGATCAAATGCAAATATACAAGGGTGCTTAGCTTTTGGAACTATGATGATGAATAAATGTCGAAGTCATACAAAATCCAATCATCCAATTACAAAAAAAATAGTGCTCTAATTAATGAATGCAATTAAAGCGAAAATAACTAAAATTTTGATATGGATCAATCCCAAGCCTCTAGAGTTTGACCTCAAGCATGTAGAACTAATCTTTGATGCAAGAGTGATTTGTAACTTGCAAGATCATGCTTGCAGAAATGTGAACTTATAAATATTGCTTCACCCTAATCTCTAGTATTTGCATGCTCATAAGGATGGCAATATTTAAAAATATTTTTGGAGAAGTTACTAGATTGCACGGGCAAATTCACCTAGGTCAACTTAGATCAATTTTACAATTTTTAGTGAATAATTGAAGACAACACTCTTAAGCATGCAAGTGGCCTTATGTGATTTTAATGTAGATTAAGATTCCTTTTAAGCTCCAAATTGAAATGTTCCTAGAATGAATGCTCTTTTTTTCTCTAGATGTTATCTTGATTTTCCATATGAAATAACTGCACATTGAATGTCTTTAAATACCAAGAAACAACAATAAGTCACACAAACATGTACCAAGTTGGCTAACAACAATAAGTGAAAAAGTGTAGGAAAGTTAAGAGTGAATTTTAAATTTTAAATTTAGATCAATTTTGAGGCACTCAAGATTAAACCAAGAATCAAGGGACTAATTTTGATGTGTGCAATGTATGTGTAGATATGAGTGTAAATATGGATACATTAAATGGATAATAATGGAAAATGTGTTGGAAAGGGTGCACATAGGGATGAGATAAGGTTGACTCCATAAAAGTAGATGCAAGTGAATGTGAAATAGATAGGCAAAGGTATTAGATTGTGAGGAAAACTTAGCACAAGAGTGCCACTTATGAGTATGTAATTGTAATTTTATTGTCATTCATCAAAAATGGGCCCAAAACTAAATGGGAATTGACATGGGTACACCAATTTCACCATTGCAAGCTTAAAGAATCTTTATCCATGTCAAGTCATCTAGAATAAATCACATTCCAACATGTTCAAAGAAGCAACATCTAAGTAGCCAATTGGTTTGCCAACCTCAATCTTGATCCCTTTCCTAGCAACTTTATATAGAATTCAAATTCTATTATCCAATGTCTCAACCTTAGTCTTATCCCTCTTTTGGCAACTTCACAAAGAATGCAAACTCTATTATCTAGTATCATGTCTTTTTGGTCTTAAACCAACTCCTCGATGAACTTCTGGAATGATTGTGTTGCCAATTTCAAGGAGTGGGTATCTCTCTCATGTTGGATTGGACCAACATTTACCTTCCTACATAAATGGTTTTCTTTTTTGTAGTAGATTTTTCAGCCTTGTCTCCAACATGGCTTTCCTTCCCTAGCTTATTGGCTTCCAAGCTTTAAAGTTTTATTTACCTATGTATGTAATGTCCCTTTTGATTTTTCCTTTTTTTTATTTAAATAATAAAAGCTAGGGCACAATAATAGTTGCACAATTAATTATAAGTACGAAATTTAACCTAAAAATTGGAGCTTATCATTTATGTAATTCAAGTTAAATACTTAGAATGTATCTCAAAAAATATAATACTTATTCTCTTATCTTTGTTGTAAATATTCTTCCAATCTGCAATGATCTCTCTTTATTTAAATGCCTTTGAAATGTCTTAAAGTATGCTTGAAACAAGGGTTTTCATCCACCAATTCAGTGATAGAAATTAAGGGCTTTTCATCCTTTAAGTTCAAGCCTTGAGGGGTTTCGTCTTCAAGTTGCTAAACCCTGGTTCACATTGCACAAAGAAAAATAATTTTCAAATATCTTATCTATTCATGTCCCCTTCTCTTTGATTGATCTTTCATCCACGTCTTTTGACTTTTTATTAAAATTAAACTATTAAATTTATTTTTTTATAATATTAATTATTCTCCCTTAAGCACTCTCTTTTATTACTATTCCTTAAGGGAATCACAAGAGAAAGGAGGGGCATTTTAATGTAGTGCTTTAAATCTTTTTTCCTTTTCCTAGAGAACAAGGTTTTGTTGTGTTCTAAAATCATTTGGTTTTTTCTCTTCTAGTGATCTCTTGATCTATTAGCCTTTCTGCTTTTTCCTCCTTGTATTGCTTTGTTGGGATCATATCTTCACTTTATGTTTACATCGTTATTGCCTCTCTTTCCCCTATCCCACTCACACACTTCCTCTTCTCACTAATGAGGCCTCTCCCTCTACCTTGCCTATATCTTGCTTTCCCTTTCGCCACTTGTAGACTAGGGCACCATCGGTGATATAATGGCATCTATTTTGGCATTTCCTTTTCGTTGCACTATCTTGATGGTGCTCTCCCCTCATCCCATGTGTGGGCACAGTGACATAGATGCTAGACTAAAGGAATAGAGTGAAGTTGATAAGCATTTTTCTCGTATGGTACTAGCTAATTTTGTTAAACATGATTGTGGGACATGCAAAAAAAAGGTGTGTGATTCTTAGATTACAAGTATCCTTATCATCTTCAAATAATATCAATAATCAAAGTATGATGGATAATAGTGATTGAGCCACGATAAAGGAAAAAGGAAAGTTGGGATCATGGACCATGCTCTAGCCAAATGACTTTGTGTCTAACAAGCCCTCTTCAACTTGATCTCAAGAGGATCCCATGGATCCCAAGGTCTCACATGACCATATCAAGTATAGCCATGAATTAGATCATCTTAAAGTTTTAGTCTCTTGAGGGAGGTCTATTGTTGTATTCAGTAAATTTATCTCTCCGTCAACACTAGAAGTGAAGGTGTCCCCAAGAATTACAATACTTTTCTCAATCGTTTTAATGGCATGAACCCAAGCCTCCAACAACTTGGGGGTCACTATGGAATGAAAAAGAATACTGGAGGAAAACATAAAAATCCTTGAGGAAATCAATACAAATGTTGCAAATTTGGAAATCATCCAAGAATGCATGGGATGGATTCTATACAACATCAAAAGCATTCAACTGCACATACATCATTGAGTATGCATTCCAAACTCTCATAATGACTCCAATATTGGCCCTATTATGGTTAATTTGAAGGAAGATGTGAATGAGCTGCTCTATTTAGTTAATGTGAAGTAGGAAAAGAGATCCTAGGATCAACTTCTTTTCACTTTGATTCCACATTTGAACACAAACCAACTAGGGTTTGATGATTGGCTTGTTGCCACAAGGGAGAGCCAATCTCCTAAGGTTTGATTCTTTTAAATTGCAAAAAGGAGAATTTTAATGTGTGTTTTGACCAACCTACTTGACATAAACTTTAGATCTGAAAATGTAATTTATCACACAGATGAAAATGAAATTTGTCAGAATAGATAGATATAGAAAGGGGATACAGAGAGGAACTTGTGACTAAAAACTGGGCCTAAATTTGAGGGTCAAGGGTGGTATCGCCCTAGACCAGGAAAGTTGTTTTTTGGCAACCTACAAACTCCAAATAGTAGATAACAGTCTGCTATGTGTTTCATGTACCTAGCTATTGATGAAACTTCCAAATTTGTCTTGCACACATGAAAAGGGGGGGAAAGGTTGTACTATATAAAGGCTTGCCTAAGTCAAACCTCATTTTGGTGTTTCCACCTCCATGAACAACAAACGATGATGATTAAGAGGGCTTACCCTAGGTTAGCCAGAGGCCAAACAACAATAATTGATTGAAGCAATAAATGATAAATGGTAATGTTACCTTAATATGAAATCTCTATCGAAATGATATCCACACCTTGAGTTGCCATCAAAGGTTGTTTGATGGATACGTGAATGGCTTGAAGAATTGCAATAGATTAGTCCACAAAACACAATAGATTTTTGTAGCTAGCATGTAGAGGATAACTCAATACATCTTCACAATAAGTGCATCAAATAGCTTCTTGTTCATAATTGTCTTTTTTTTCTAATGTTCAAATGAGAAGAAAATTTGTTTATATATGCATCTCAATTGACATTTTTGATCATAGGTCAATCTGGGGTCACTTTACAACACACAAGGCCAAACCCAAAACATTGAAATTTGAAATAGGTCACCCTTAGATCAAAAGCGCCCCCACCCTTAATTAGGTGTTTTTTATGTAATAATAAACTTCTAATTTATTTTGAAATAAATAAAAAGTATTAATTCCAAAGGATAGTTAATCTTTCATACTTAGCGTATCTTAATAGTTTTGAGAATATTTGTATGTTGACCAACCCCCTTTGTGCCCCTCGAGTAATGCCTCTTAGCATAACTACGAGAGAGCCTCTTGAACTCACCCATCTAACAACTATTGAAATCGTAGAGCTTGTGGTGACAGCCACACTGAATCTAATTCTATCTCCCAGGCTTGTGCAAAAGAAACCGAGTATGAACGGGATCATAGGATATTCCGAAGAAATTTGACAATTAAAGTGAAGCTTGCTATAAACAAGGATTCCCACTTCAAGGAACATAAACTTGATCATGCAGTCAAGTATGATATAAATGAATATTAGAAATTTGAAAAAGCTATTGAAATTGTAAGGCTTATGGTGAGTGCCACACACCGAATCCAATTGAAATTTTAAGTAAAATGCAAAAGGAATAGGCTGTGATCCATTCCAAACAAGATCCGAATCTTCTAGATAAATTTGACTATTAAAAAGAAGTTTACTATAAACATGTAGACTATGAAGAATAAGAAATGATATTTGAAATTTGAATGATAGCTTATAGCACTTAACAATAAATCTAGTAGTTCAGGTATAAAGATGGGGTAACACTTTCAATGAAGCTCAAGTTTTATACTCAATTTTCCAGGTAGTCTTGAATTTCATACTCTCAGTTCTTATTACTACTTAGCCGCTAAATATTAGAGATTTAATTCATTGTAGATTTCACTTTCCTTGTTTACCTTCAGCGGAGAAAGGAGCTCACTATCAGCTCTCATTCAAATATAAGATGGCCATTAATGCTGATGTGTGACAATTACTCTAATTCAAATTGATATTTTGGAAGATTGAATCTTCAGGACACCTCATCCAATGTTCTACAAACTCGTTGTTAAGGAGAGAGTCTTCACTATGGGCAGTAACTAGTAATTAAAAGGTCTAATTACTATCGGGCATCTAGCTGATTGATGTTCGTATAGGCAAAAGCCCATACACAAACTCCCGGGATACAATATTTAGCTACATCCTACAGCCCAATAGTCTATTCCTGTGGGAATAAATACAACGCACAAACACCAGCAGACAGTAATTAGCTTCATAAGCAGTTCATTAAAAACATCCACTGCATAATAATTGACCAATGGGGTTCTACAAAAATGGTAAATAGATGGAGATGATAACTTTCAAGGTGCACTTGGAATTCATGCTAATGATTCAAAAATCGTCCACTTCATTTCTTAATAAGTACTAAAATCTGCCGCCAGCCAATAATCTACCTGCATGTGTTATCATGTAGTCTGTAAGTTTTGTTGATAACGAATATTTAAGGAAAGTCAATTTTTTGGTTTTATGGCATTGGTTCCAGAGGTTTACATTGTTAATAGGATAATTCATACTTGTGAGGTGGTTTTCATCTCTAAATTATAAAACCTGAGTTCAACAGTTCCCATATTTATTATAAAGCATGAACAATGGCTAGCTCCCAATTCTACCAATCTAGGCAAAAAGACTAGTAGTGTCATTCAACATGGGGAGACTGCAAAGCACCCCTAATTTTATTAAGCTTCTGTGTGATTCAACAAGGGGGCACCGCTAACTGTGCCTGATTGTTTTGGGTGCTGGTGAGACCCATGACTGATATACACAACCACACTAGTTCACTGCCCTAATTGAAGCTCGGTTGCAGAAGAATAATCCGAACAAAAAATGGTACAGAGTCACTTCAACAGGAAATAATGATGGCCTATGGAGGGCACCTAATCACACGAGGAAACACCCTTGAGGATAGTTAAATCCTAGGCCCCAACCCTATCCAGAAAGAGGTATTCCTCTGATTAAAGGCCAAAATTAGGAAAACCCAAGGATTGCCCCTGAGCCTCAGCTTTTCAAGATTCAGCAATTCTGGACTTCATCTTAGAATTCAGGAAAATTATTAGTGAGCTGATACAATAAAGCATAAAGATCAACTTGGACACTAAATAGAAGCATCAAAGAGGCAGGCTTTAGCATCTGACCATGCATTGGGTCAAGAAACGTGCACCTCTTCAATTGAAGCATTAAGAATGAATTTAGACACTAAATAGAAGCACCAAAGAGGCTTTAACACCTGACATTGCATTAGGTCACAAAACATGCACCTCTTCTATTGAAAAATAAGGATGAACTTGTATACTAGAAGCATAAATGGGGCTAACACAAGACGATGAATTAGGTCAAATAATGTGCATATCTTCCGCATGAACTTGTCATTATCAGGAAATGTAACATAGACCAGATTAAATATGGTCTACAGTTAGGCTCAAAGATTTTGAAGTAATATACAACATTTTTTAGTACTTCTGATTACCCTTTTACTGTGTGGCAATTTATTTGTGAAGGCCATACATGTTCCAATTGGATTATCATAATAAAATCCACATGCCTGTTAGATGATTAAAAATTTAAAACTAATACCCTTGTTCCTATAACAAACATTCAACATGCGCCATTCTTTTTTTAACTACCACATAATTGGAATACATTTTATTATGTCATCTTTATGATTTTAACAACACGTCATATAATACCTTGGAGTCCAAGATAAATACCAAACACCTACAGATACCTGTTAACTCAATTACAAAATGTTTCAACATGCTCAGACTTGTATAATAATTTCCATGAACCTGCATACAATCTACTTGGACAAGAAATTAAACTTTTCCATCAAAAAATTGCCTGCATATGTTTTCCCCGTCCCTTGAATTTGTCTTTACAATCAACACACTGAATCAGTTTTTCTCTTAAACTGAATCTCTTATGTGTGACCAACTTCCCCTTGATCTCACCTCTTCAATCAACAAACTCTAATCAGTTGGTTACTTGAACTGGATCTCTTCCTTGTGACCCCATTGCATCTTCTTGTTGTCCCTGCATCGGTTCTCTAGGAGGCATGTAATCTCTACGTTCTGCTTGAATTGGGCCTCTTTCAGCCATAGGTGGTCGGTTGTCTTGTTGGTCTCCTGATGGCAATGGACCTCTTCCACCCATTGGTGGTCTATTCTCCTGTCGGTCTCCTAATGGCAATGGACCTCGTCCACCCATAGGTGGTCTATTGTCTTGTCGGTTTCCAGGTGACATTGGGCCTCTTCCATCCATACGTGGTCCTCTGTAGTCTTGATCTCTTCTTCTGTCATTTCGGTCCAAAGGCACTGAATCCCTTCTTCGGTTCATGTATCTCTCATCATTTCTTTCAGATGGCCTAGTATAGGCAATAGTTGGATCTGGTGTAATTATCCCATTGTTGTACCTATCTCCCGCTGTCAAGAATCACAATGCTAGGCATTCAATAAATGTGTAAAATAAAAAATTTCACTACAATACCCAAGTAATACTCACGGCCATAAGGTCTGTATTGGGGTTCAGCATAACAATCAGGAAGCACCCAAGTAACTCCAGGTTGCTCTGCATTTAGAAGAAACTTGTTTATTATGAGAATAGTCAATGATCTTCAGCTAAAACAAAATATAAAACAGACTAGAACTTATATAACTTTCCAATGTTGCCTAGCAGTACAGAGAAGCTCACATACTTTCCATTGTTGGTACAAGCGCCTCTGGAAATTCACACTTGAACCCTGTGTAATTTGTTGTAGATACCACATAAATTTTTTTTTTTGCCTCCTCCATACTGCAAGCAGAAAAGATAACTGAGATACTGTATCATGAATAGGTGAATCCATTCTATTTATTCTCATCTAATCAACTTTAACTCAGCAGTTCTCTTATATCATAGTTGCATATTGCCAATTCGCATATGAAATAAATTTAACTATTCTCTCCAAAAAAAAAATATTTCAACAATTCTCTATGAAGTGATTTACTTATTTCTGTACCAAATATAATAAATTATTTTTAAATATACATATTTATTATTTCATCAATCAAATTTATTTCAAACGAATCCACTTTCAGAGAGTATTGCACAGGAATATGTTCCCTGACAGCTGGGCCAACCCAGGAATACTGAACATTTTCGAGATGACTTGGTGACATCCCCTACATTCCCTTTTTTAATGCACTTCCATCTCACATCCCCACTTCCATTTCACATCCCCAAGCTGTTTCAGAAGTGTTTTGGCATGCTTGGAACAATTTCTGTTTTGAGGAGGTTAATTAGGAATGGCCTCACATCCTTGGCACATGAAGAGATGTCCACACCCTGCTGGTGAATCCTCCAACATCACTAATTTAAAAATTGAGAAAAAAGTATTTGTAAACTTTTAAAAAACAAAACAGATGGGTGTTGGGAAAGGGCGTTTTCAAACAGTTAAAGCAATCAGATATTTATATTTCAGATTTTGTATTCTATTTAAAAGTTTCAATCAATTTTATTTCAACTTTAAGAAGTCCATGTTGAATGTTGATTGTCACAGAAGTTACTGTTATTTGAATTAAAGCTTCTTTCAATTGTATATATATATATGGCCTCTCTTTGCTCATCCCACACAGAACAAACAGCGAGGCTGAAGCTGTGGGCTTTGATTGAAGACCTAAATTGGCACACCAGCTCCCCAACCCTTGAGAAGAAAGTGGAGTCTAAAACCGTTATTGATGCAACAAAAAGCTCCACACCGTAAGCTAGAAACTGAAAAAGATACTTTGGTAGGCTTGTGAGGTGGCTCAAAAATTCCAGCAAACTAACTTTTTCATTGTTAAAGGGAACAAAATAAGCCAACAGATTTGCTTGAAGATGATAGGACTCTAAACGTCACTTTCACTTTTGTCACTAGTCTGAAAGTTGATGGATGGACCAGTCAAAACCTCCTCGATGGACATGAAGCAACAAATATTGAAGACAGCCCTCATAATCTGACTTAATCCAACACCTAGTCAGAGCCCCACAAAATCTAGGGGCCTC